>CM035155.1:16730567-16900030 GCA_020205615.1 Panax quinquefolius | reverse complement strand
ACTTTGACGGTAATCATTATCTTGAATAATGATTGACTATTATTATACGCCACTTTCTTTGCATGGCATTAATAAGGATGGGACTCGGATATTGGCGGTGACAAAGCGATGCTGGCGGTGTGAAAAGTAAGCTTGTTCTTTAAATTTGAAGTGACCGGAAGTGAGGAAAAAGGTTAATAGGAGGTGGTGGGTGCACGATGGCAAGGGAAGTGGAGTATGCGTGGGGCTAAGATCACATAAGAGGGTAAATAACACTTACATTTCAATAGGAATTCTTATTCTATCTCTCTCGGGCGTTAGATAATATTTTTCTCTCCATTGTTGACCTTGTGATGCTTTGTCTTGACTCTCCATGGGAAGCCCTATCCCTCGTGGTCGGTAGTGGCTTTAGTGTTGACTTGTTGAGCAAATGCGAGGATATTAGACGCGTCTTGGTGATTGGGACGTGGAGGAAGATCTTGGCGTTAATATCCATGAAAGCGGCGGGCATTAGTCGATCAAAAGATATGACTAGGAATTCATAATGCCCGTCTGGAGTTAAAGCCATTTTGGAATGTCATCGGTTCACAATCTTGATTGGTGATATCAGAAGCGAAGATCGATCTTTGAAAAGAATTTGGATCTTTGCAACTAATCCGTCAAGCGAATTAAATCGATCGTGGTGATGGGTACTATTTTTGATGGTGACATGGTCGACTCTCGATAATCAATACAAAATCGCATACTCCCATCTTTCTTCTTCACGAATAGAACATGAGCACCGAGGAGGCGTCTTTGGGGCAGAATAAGCAGATGTCTAATAATTCCTGCGGTTGGATCTTTAACTCACGAAGTTGATAGGAGCCATTCGATGTAGGGCTTTGGAAATTGGTTTTGTCTTTGGGTTGAAGGTCAATACAAAATTGATTTCACGCTCTGGGGGTAGGCGGGGAAGTTCTTGAGGGAATCGTCGGAAATTCATTAAAAATAGAAATATCATTCAAAATTGGCGTATTTTGTTTAGATCCAAGTGACATGAGCTAAGAAAGCTTGAGATCCATTTTTTAATAAGCGAATAACTTTATGGCTTAAGATAGCGGTGATTGATTTTAATGGTTTGGTTGCTTAAATTTGCATAATAGGTTGTTTAGGAATATGAAAGCTAATGACTTTACAAAATAATCAATTTTTGTATGATGAGTAGTTAACCGATCGATCTCTAAGAATTCGTTAAATGCAAGTATTTTCAATGAAATAAGATCGACGAATTAATGTGAGAGTGCTGGATTTGAACTAAACAAGACTTATAAGCGGTAGATGTAATGAAGGTTTCTCACGTGGAGTTTGACGGATAAGTTAAAGTCCGATTTCTCAGGAATCGAAATTTAAGCGATGGCGTAGTAGGAGAAATAAAGAATGGGTAGAAGCTTGGGGTATCAAATAAGGTATATACTTGATTTAGAGTTTATGATAATTTACCGTGATGACCTCGTTCGGGTTCACTTGCTTTACGGGAGGTCGCAACAAACGTTACGCCTTGAACTACTAGGTTTGTCTTATGCAGGGCGACCTTTGATGCCTCCGTCCAAGTGGACTTGTCTTGGTCTGCACAAAATCGGGCCGGTGACCTTCTCTTCCATAATTGTAATATGCTTTGGAGGGCATCGTGCGATTTGGGTGATGTGTCCTCCCTCCACATTTGAAGCATATGATAGGTGGTCGTTCTCTTTCCTTAACGACAGTCTTTGTGACGTCTTTCCATCATTGTTGAATCTCCTCTTCTTGAAATGTCCATTCTTATTATTTTGGCCATGATTACCACAAAGTGGTTACCATTTACGGCATGTTGATTCCTCCGCTTATTGTCACCTCTTCGATGGTAACTTTCCTTTGGTATTATCATTTTGTCGAATTGCTCTCTTTTGGTTGGGTTGACTCATTATTGCTTGCTCGATGGCGAGCCACATTAAACTTGTCTGAATACAAACCACGGTTTATAAGATAAGATATTGGCGTATCTCGGGTTTCAAACCTCTTAGAAATATTCACGTCATTCTCTCCTCATTATCAACCAAATGGGGACGCAATGGCCAAGACGACTCGACAAACTTGCCCCGTCTTTGCGACATCGGTCATGTTGTTTTGTTCGATTTAATGAACTCTACCTCTTTCATGTGACGAATACTTTTAGGAAAGTACTTATTATTGAGCAGTTCTTGGAACTTCTCCAAAGACATCTTCGGTCTGACGAGTTGATGCGACTTTACAGATTCCCACCCGATAATTTGCCTCTACGCATAACATGAAGGTGGCAAAGGAACCTTTGAAAGTAGTATGCACAAACCCGATCATGTTTGATGATAAAGCATATACTTTGTAACAATCTTATTCATTTATTAATAAAAAGTATTAATTTATTAAAGGCTTTAATTATCTACGTGATGTTGTTTTATAATATGTGATAAACCCGTAGTTTTAAGCAATGCTTTTAGAATAATGATGATGATCATTCTAATGAGATCTAAATTCTTAGAAAGCTTAAAACTAAAATAGTTCCCAATCATTGGATTACTAAATTGGGAATTAGTGAATCCAGGATAGATTGATACATCGTTCTTGCTTTCGTTGGATGAGGATGATTGATCTCACGATCATTTGTGTGGAACACTAAAGCAAGTATGTAGAGTCTTTATTAGAGAATAAGTTCTTTGAGCGTGACTCATTTATGGAATACCTAATGGAGTTTTACTTTTTGTCGATAGGAATTCACTGTAGTGATAGTAGTCTGAAGTGATCCTTGGACTTGAGATCATCATAGTATCTTGTGTATGATGAGTTATACTTTTGACTTATTCCTTAAGACCCTTAGGGTATATCAAAGGTATGCTTGGGTATAATAAGTTGTACATGGAGATAATGTATGATCGATAAAGAATCTACCACTTTATTAAAAGAGAAATGTCTATGTGATTCGATAAATGACAACCCAGTAGTCTTGGCATTAGCGAGAATGAAATTAGAAAGGAGTTTCTAATTTGCATTATTTGAGTTGTGCATTTAAGAGTCGAAATACATATAATTAAATAAAATAAGACTTGTGAGTAATTCCATATCTTATATTTAATTGGGGACATTGTATGGTGGAAGGATTGAATTGTCTGTAACTATTTACTCAAAGGTTCTTTTATGATTAATGTTGAAATCTATATTATACGGAAATTAGTTGATCGCTTGGGAGGCTTATCACTATTGTAGAATAAATATTATTTATTTAAATAAATTAATTGTTTAATTTATTTATTTAAATAAAGATTAGAATTATTACAATTGATTTATTCACTTAGGTTTTAATATGGAGAACCTAAAGGTCACACCATAAAAGGAAGAATAATTATTTAAAGAAGTTAATGGCATAATCGTAATAATATGTTATGTATATTTAATTTAATCTATGGTGATAGAATAAATTAAATAGCTTAATATTATTATTTAATATTTTAGAAATATTAAATATAAATTAATAAGAGGAGTCTTATTAATATTATTACAATTATTATTATTTTAATTTCTAAAGAGTTTAGGAATTAATTTAATATAAATACTCTCATTTATTCTAATAAGATTAGGAGGAAAAAATTAATTAAAGGAGTTTAATTAATTATCCTAATAAGATTAGGAGCCCATTTAATTAATTAAAGAGTTTAATTAAATAATACCTTATTTTAATAGGGTTACTTGATATCTTTATAAGAGGAGTCTTATATCGGATATTAAGGCGATGTAATATTTCAATGGTTGGAGAAGTACATCTCCTTTTACATAGAGATAGAAAAACTAGGGTTTAATGACCACCTTTCTTCTTGAAAATTCTTCTTCCTTGGTGGATCACCTCTGAGAGGCCAAACACTTGGGTGGCTAATGTTGATCGAAAAGGAAGGAACCAAATCCGGTGGATTCAAGTTGAGCAGCGAAAAGGATTGGAGGTGAACTTGTACACGAGGCTTTCGGATCTTCAAGAGTATGTTTCTTATTCATCTTTTCGTTTAATTAATAATTGTGCGTAAAGGGTGATCAAGTGTATATGGTTTTGTAAAATTTTTTAAACTCGATTTTTACGTTTTTGACTTATTTATTGATTTGATTGCTTGGCATAATATTACAAACCTAGCACTTTTTTGCCCTCGGAGCATCCCAAGACATCAAATATCTTGTTGATGCGCTTAATCCGTATCTCTCAGCCCAAGTGGCTTTGGCTCTCAAAATACTCCGTTGGTCCCAACTCCTTGAAGCTGTTTGGCGGTGACCAGTCAAGAGTTGCCGGTGTTTCCACTGCATTTTGGGCGGGGCCATTTCTCGCTGATATTGCATGAATTGCGTGAAGCCTCGGAACATTCCATCGTTCATCATTTGGTTAGTGTTGTTATTTGCATGAGGGATTATCGCGCTTCCGATGCACATTGTCACAGTTATTGATCTGTGGTATGACTCAATGGTCTTTTATGCTCCATTGATGTTCTCAATATTTTGGATGCCATTTCAAAATCGCCTTAAAACAAAGGTTAATTAACGTATCACATTTATCCTATATCTACGTAGGCCGATTTAATACCAAATAAACTTAGGTAGGTCATACTAGCGAAGAATTCCTGTCTCTCCCTCCTAGTTCTTGTCTCACATCTTAGCTGGGGATTATATCCTAAGCTTTGATACCAATTGTGGACAGCCCCAAAGCGGTATACATCACCCATTTGAATTAGCAAATACATGGTGCGAGAATCTGAATACAAACTTAATTATCTGGCCCGGCGTGTAATATACAACAAAATATAAATGAGAGTTTAAGCAGGAATATTGCCTTACAGCATGATATCCACTCTCAAATAGAGTACTCATTACATTTATTATCACACTATTTTATAGAATAGTGAGGACTACTAATACTCCATCTCGGACCATCACTCGTTTCCGAAAGTCCAGTTCGTTCTCATTTCACGAAGAAACGGTGAAAGAAAGGTGAGCTCAACTAGCCTAATAAGAAATATTATGACTAAGATAATGCGAGAATAAATTATCATTGCCTTCAACAATATTAAACCGATAAAATACAATAGACATCAAGTTTAAGCTGCGGTGAACAAGCGATCCATTAAAAAGTGAGTAGAGAATAAAATCTACTATCTTTTATGATTTAAAGGGTTTTTCATTACTTTTTATCATTTGAGACTCGACAATAAATAATCCACATCATCCACACTTTTACGGTCAAGGATATTCATTAGGGGTCGCGACCACAAATTATCCATACTGCGGGCGAGGATATTAGTGTATTCATCGATGATCGTGATCGTACTGACAACTATCCATCAGATACTACGGGCCGATGAGGACTTTACCACATTTGTAATATTACGATCATGATTACAAGAATAATCCACGGTCATAATCATACCAAGTCCATCCATACACTACGAATACAGATGACTTTCAAAAAATATAAACATGAGGATGATGACAATGATATAAGAATTGATAAAAGCAAGTTCAAGAATTAATTTATTCAGAACTAATAAGTCCAAATTGTCGACATGATACTCTTTGTAAAGTAAAATTCAAGAATGCTCGAGAAGAATATTTCCATGAAAAGATCTTTGGATGAAGCGCAAATATCAAGGATATTTCACTAATTTCATGGAGTATAGAAGTGAAACTTTAACTTGACTAAGTATAATAAAGAATGGAATAACAAAAGAAATCACCATAAATGCGGTACTTGGCAGACAGCGAGTTATTCCAACGAGAATAATAAATAACGGAACCGAAGTCGAATTGAAATTAGCACCAGCGAGGATGTTCCAGCGAGAATAATAAATACGGAACCGAGTTAGGCGTAAAATCTGTAGACGAAGATATTCGAAAAGAATAATAAAAGGCGGAACCAGGTCGGTAGAAAGCATACAGAACATGATATTCCAACAAAATAATAAAGATGGAACCAGGTCTGGCGTAAAATGCACAGACAGGATATTCCAACAGAATAATAAAGAATGGAATAACAGAAGAATTTCAACGAGTATAGGGTAGCCCGCGTATACAGGTTATTCCATCAGAATAATAAAGAATAGAATAATAGAAGAATTTCACCAAGTATAGGGTAGCAGCGTATCTGAGTTATTCCATGAATAATAAAGAATGGAATATGAATTTCTCTTCATGAATACAAAAAATAATACTCCTTTACCTTAGAATAAAAATTTGGATCTTAGAATAGAAATGTAGCGAGACCTTCTCTTCTTCTTTCTCTATAATTTCTCTCTATAATAAATGCTCTATATAGCTTTGGTGAATTGGTGAGAAATGAAGGAAGAATGAGCTTTATTTATAGAAAAATATAGTTTCGATAATTACGCGTTTTGGGGCTCGAAAAATTATAATACAATACCTCGAACTTTTCTTTCATTTTAATTCGATCGTCAAGTATTATCAAATTTGCACCACCTCCCCTAATAGTAAATCATGTGAATCAATAGTAAATCATGTGAATCAATAGTAAATCATGTGACTCAATAGTTCTAAACATGTGAAAAATTAATTACGGTATAGTACTCCATACATACCTCTATTTTTAACTTAGTAAATGCAAGTATCATTAATCTTGCACTAACTCCCGTAATAGTATAAGAATGTGATTGATAGTACACACATGTGAATAAATAGTTATATAAATATGTGAATTAGTAGCAATTAATTGCTCATTTATCAGATAAATTACTGATTTATCAATATAACCCCAGGACATCAATTATCGCCGAAATAGATGTGGGATTTCAACTAACACCAATAATCTGACATAATGGAACTATCAAATTCATCTCTAATCAACACGAACTTATTCATTATTAATATCATAACTTCATAATATTTAACAATCGAAAGGTCATTCTACCGGGAAAGAAGGGCTTTACATGAGAACCCGATTTTATAAATAAAGATTTAAATTTTTGAAATATTTTTAATATTATGGTATGGATTTGAGATAGTGTTATAGTTGTGGGTAGTATTTGAAAATTTTGCAAAGTATATGAAGTTGTTATAAAATATTAGATTGGTGGGGAATATTTTTTGTAAGGAAATATTAAATGCTGACGGAACAATCATTGGTGGACCCCCTGATGGAAATACTTGTCAAGTAGTTAGAAAACAACAAAAGATATTTTATGAAATTAATGGCGGAGGTTTCACAGATTATCTTATTGAAGCTTGCGCATTAGTAAAATTACGATGTCTGGCGTGGTTGCGTAGTAGCACCACGGTATTGATTATTGATGCTTACGTGATAAGTCACTCGGTTATCTTTTTGCATTATTGCTATAGTAATTGTTGCATCATTATCTCTCGTATTATTGATTTGATTATTGTCACGATATCATATGCGTAATATGTTATTTTATTAAATCAATAATTGAGATGACAAAGTTATTCATATTATTAAATTACAATATTTACAATGTCAGAAGTTACATCGAGGAGAGGTTTGGTCACCTAATTAACGGCATGATAGGGAGAAATCCTTATTGGAAGCCCCAACTTTCTGTGAACAACTTTGGTTGTTAAATATTGTGAGTTATGATATTAATGATGGATAAGTTCGTGTTGATTAAAGATGAATTTGATAGTTTCATTGTGTTGAGATTATTTGTGTTAGTAGAAATTGACATTTATTTTGATAATAATTGATGTCCGGAGGTTATATTGTTCGATCGAAGTATTCGGGGCACTTTTTGTGCCAGATTCTTATTCACGAGTTCTTATTCACCTAATTACTATTCACTCTAGTATTATGCATTGAATTATTTGGGTACAATATTATTCTATGAGGAGATGTACTTTAATTTTTGAATAGATTGATTGAAATTATAATAATAAATCAATATGGATCGTTGATTTAAAGTTTTAATAGTAACTTGCCACTTTTCGGTTTTTCAAGAGTTACTTGTCTCTTTGGTGTTCCAAGGTTAATTGCCTTCGAAAAAAATAGTAGTTGTCTCTTTAATATTACGAGAGTTATTTTGACCCTTCGTTAAGACCAAGATTCACTCTCGTTTTCTATAAATAGAAAGCTCATTCCTTCATTATTTTCTTTACGAATTCATGAAACTACAGAGAGAGAAATTATAGAGAGAAAAGAAAAAGAAGTGATACTGCTACTTCACTACTTTATATCAGTTTCTTTACGGTAGGGATATTATTTGTTGTACCCATAAAGGGGTGTTATTCTTTCTTATTCATGAAGAAACTGTTATTCCATTCTTTATTATTTTGTTGGAATAACTTGTATATATGGCATACCCATACATAACTTTATGTCATGGCGTACCCTATACTTGGTGAAATCCTTATGTTAGTCCATTCTTATTTATTACATTGGAATAACTTTGTATCTGTGGACTCCTATACTTGATGAAATCCTTATATTATTCGTCTTTATTATCCTGCTTTGGAATATCACATGCATCGTGTGTTACACCGGACTCAGTTAAAAGTCTTTATTATTACATTGGAATATCCGATCGTGTGTTTTACAGGACTGGTTAAAGTCTTTATTATTCTATTGGAATATCACATGCGTGTTTTACACTTAGAACACCAGTTCAACTCTTTATTATTCATTAGAATAACCTATCTATCTAATCTGCGTGCGTGGTGATTTCTTTTGTATTCCATTCTTTATTATACTTTCGGTTGGTTAAAGTTTTGACTTACTATTCTCTATGAAATTAGTGGAATATCCTTGATATTTGCGCTTCATCCGATATCTTTTATGAAAATATTCTTCTAAGCATTCTTGAATTTTACTCTACAAAAAGTATCATGTTGACAATTTGGGCGTTATTAGTTTTACGGATAATTTAATTTGTGAACTTGTTTTATTGAATTCTTATATCATTGTCATCATCCTCATGTTTATATTTTTTGAAAGTCAATACATATTTAGTGCATAGATGGACTTGGTATGATTATGACAGGGATTATTCGGTATAATCATGGTAGTAATGTTACAAATGATGTGGTAAAAGTCTTCATTTGGCCCGTAGTGCATTGATAAGACATCGATGAATTGTTGGCATAATCGATGACCATTGATGAATACTACGAATGTCCTTGGCACGTGGTCATGGATAATTTGTCAATTTAAAAAGTGAAAATATCTAAAAGAATAACCTTGGCCGTGATTAATGGCGAGGGTGATTCGATGATGTGGATTATTTATTAAAGTTAAGACTAATGATCTCACATTATCTTGATATAAGTGATGAGCTCACCCTTCAAAACCTTTTAAATCATATAAAAGATAGTTGATTTTATACTATTCTCGCTTGACTCTTTTAATGGATTGTTTCAGGATAGTTCGAGAATGGAATTGATTAAACTTGATGTCTATTGTATTTTATTAGTTTAACATTGTTGAAGACTAATGATAATTTATTCTACATTATCTTAGTCGTAATATTTCTTACTAGAGGGCTAGTTGAAGCTCATGTGCATGACCCGCCTAAGTTTATTTCTCTTATGAAATGAGAATATAAATTTGGGATGAGTCGACCCTTAGCGAGTGATCTACAACTTTATTATGCAAACAACAGTAAGCGAATTCCTTGAGTTTGAATATTTGAATATTATCTTCTTAGACAATATCTATCAAATAAATCCTCATCACATTATTGATTCATTATTTTACAAAATGGTGAGGACTACTAAACAACTCTCTCTCATCACAGAATCTTCATTCCATTTTACCCTACTAAACAACTCTCTCTAGTACTTCATTTACATTCTCGCCTCACGAGAAGAAAAATGGAACAACAAGGAAAAGGGTGAGCTCAACTAGCCCGATAAAGAATATTATGACTAAGATAATATCTGACAAATTATCGTTAGTCTTCACGAGGAAAAATCGATAGAATCTGATGAGGCAACAAGTTTCGGATCAATATTAGCGCGTGAAATAATAATTCATAGAAGAGTTACGTGAGAATGAAATCTACTATAATCTATGAATTTAACGGTCCATCATCAATATTTTATCCTGTAACATCAATCGATATCATACGGAATCAAATATTCATCTTTTATTTCTGGGCCAAAGATATTCATCGATTAAGTCGTATTCATTTAAACACTGTTCATCTTTGCACTCTGAGGCCAAAGATATTAATCAATCGGTCGTATTCATCTCGACACTGTTCATCTTTTACTCTGGGCCAAAGATATTCTTGAAATCATTCATCTTTGCTACTACGGGGCAAAGATATTCAATAATATCATCATTTAAGGCGAGGATGATGAAAAATATTTTTAAAAAAGCGAATCGGTGAAACAAAATGAGCAAGGATTAAGGATTAAGGATTAGTACTTGGTTTTATCCACGTCAAAAATACCTCAAAAATAATCATAGTGGTGTAAAATTGAGAATGATCGAAACATGGATCTGATCGGAGTTAGTATCCGAATAGATATTTTAGACGAAAAGAAGAAATTTTATTTTTAAATTGAATAGTCTTAGTATCGTGAATAGTATGCAGTATCGTGAATAGTCCGATATCGTGAATAGTAACTTTCAGAGCACCAAAAGATAGAAATTCCACAAAAACATCTTCACGCCGTGAATAGTACTTCGTGAATAGTAACTTCGTGAATAGTAACTTCATGAATAGTAACTTCGTGAATAGTAACTCATGAATGTAAATAATAAGTAACCCAGAGCATGAAAAAGTTCTAAATTTGATAAAAACTTCGGATCGACATTTGACATAATGATATTGAAGAAATAATATCATTCTAAAAAAAAATAATATCCTTACCTCGAAAGATCGAGTCTTACTAGAATAACAGGATTATAGTCTTTGAAGGAAACTTTTCTATCTAGCAATACTCAAAGTATACTCAAAATACTCACAAGAATACGCTCAAAATATAGAGAGAAATAGAGAAAACTTGAGTTTACGGTGTGATTTTCAATTTAACCCAAGCACCTATTTATAGGAAAATGCTTAGAACACCAAAGCGAGAAAATTTAATATAATATTAATATAATTATACAAATTTTCCTTAGCCCACCTTTTGGTCAAAACACCAGCCACACATGTTAATGATGTCCAAAAAATACAAAAAACGTTTTTCTTAACAAAAATAATTTAAACTCCCAAAATCAATTATTTGAACTTGAACTTCAATAATTCATAATAAATAGCCCTTTCATCAGAAAATTCGAATCTCGCGAGTTTTTATAGGAAATTCAATTCTCTACAACTTTGCAGAAGAAAGTTTTCCAAATTCCAAACAAAAATCGAAAGAAATCCACAAGCAGGCGATTTTACCATTATAATCAAATTTGATTCGATAATTGTGTCCACCAACACACAAAACATGTGTTAAACATTTAATGCCACAAAAATACTCTTCCTCCTCATATACTCATATATCCCACATTCATTGTAAAAATATCATAGTTAATATATTATTAAAATAATATATTTAAATGAATTATTTTATCGAAAAAGATAAAATATTAATTTTCAACAATTGTCATTTAAAAATTTTCTCCATCTATATCCACATAAAATCAATATTTTCCTCATCATATAAATCAATAATTAATTATTCACAAATAATATTACGAGAATCACAATATTGACAATTGAGGCGGTTCAGGAAAGAGGGGCTTTCGATAAGAATTTCTTCTTCTTGGCGTATGATTAGATGACAAAACTCTCCTTAGGCAGAACTTTCTAGACATTGCCAATAATGTTATCTAATAATATTATTTAGATAATATGAATTATTGCTTCGATAATGAAAGATCTTGTGTAATGTGATTATTGAAACAATGACAATATAAAATATCAATATGACAATTATTAACTTCGATAAAATCTTTGAGCGGTAATTCTTTGTAACCATTATTGAGTAGTGCCTTCTTCGTAAGAATCAATAATTGGTGCAATACTGGGTAATCTTCTTGTTGACAATGGCGTATTAGTGTGTTTTAACCATAGGGTATTTTAACGGTATTAGCAGTAACAACTTCTGTAGATTATTTAAAAAACAACTTATATTTGTCGTTTTCTTCATCCAATCGCTTTCCAGTTATGGGGCCCACACGCATTTGCTTGGCGAGTAAATGCGAATATTCCCAAGCGATCTGAATATTCCACGATTGAACGAATATTCCCAAAAAATAATGAATATTTTATAACCACTTGCTTATTTTGAAATATTTGCGTATTTAACCTTAACTATCCACATTAATCAAATCAACCCTTACTTATTTTTAAATAAAGGAAATTCCTTTTTATTTAAAAATTTGAGGTCTTCTGACCTCCCTCCTTATGAAATTTCGTTCTCGAAATTGGCGTCGCGTACAGTGTTTTGAAAAGGTGAGGATACCTCGCTTTCATTTTCGTTTCAATTCGGGTCATTTCCTCTATAGCATGATTCCTCCACAAAACTTTAACTTGTGGTATAACCTTTCTTGGCGTGGGACATGCTCCTTCTATCCAAAATCTTGGCGGTACCTCTCATCACGTTAAGTCTTGGCTATCACGTCAGGTTCTAACTCGATAACGTGGTTGGGTCTTTCACATATTTCTGAAATGCGGATATATGAAACACATTATGAACACGAGACATACTGGAGAGTGCTTGCAAGTCATAGGCTACATTTCTACTCGGTCGAGAATTTGAAATGGGATAGATAAATCGTGGATTGAGCTTTCCTCTCTTCCCAAATCTTTTAACTCCCTTCCGTGGAAGCGACTTCATGACAATACATGATCCCCACACTAAATTCCCGTCCTTTCGATGAAGATTAGCATAACTCTTTTGTCGATCTTGTCTTGTTTTTGTATCGTTGTCGAATCATTAGTCATACGTCTTAACTTCGGAGGTCCCAACAATGTTGCTTCACCCACCTCATCCCAACATATTGGAGAAGCGACATTTTTGTCCGTATAATGCTTGAATGGAACCATGCCTATATTTGTTTAATAACTATTGTTGTATGAGAATTCCACTGATGGCAAGTACTTATCGACTTCCTTTGAAATCTAGGACCACGAGTTTTAATATATCTTCAAGAGTTTGAGTAGTCCTTTACGATTGCCCATCCGGTTTGAGGATGGTATGCAAGCAGAATCATAAATTCGTGCCCGTAGCTTTAACAAACCCCAAAATCATGAAGTGAATCTTGGGTCACGATCTAAAACTATGAATCTTGGCATGCCATACGATCTCACGATCTCATTTACGTCACATACGAGAAAAGGCGTTCGAGGAATAAGTCTCTCGTATCGGTGAAAATAGTAGACTTGGTTAATCTATCAACAATAACCCAAATCGCATTGATGCCTTGAGAAACCACAGGAAGATTAGTAATGAAATTCGGGGTAATGTGTTCCCACTTCCATTTCAAAATCTCAAGTGGTTTGTGGAGCGGACCCTTAGGTACAAGATGCTCGCGCTTTACGTTAGCGAGTTAAACACATCGAGATAAACTTTGCGATCTCTCTCTTCATATTGCTCCACCAAAATGTATGTTGAAGATCATAATACATTTGGTACTCGAGATGGATTGCAAATGGTGTATTGTGTGCCTCCATCATAATCTTGTACTTCAAATCGAAAGTCGTTAGGAACCTGAAGTCTAGAGTGGACTCGAAGTATTCCTTCTTCATCGATTCTCGCTTAGGAATAGCTCCTTCTTGTACTTTCTTCTTCATACGCATCGGCTCAAGATTCGGTGGCTTGAGCGACCTTAACTTTTTCTATTAAAGTTGGCTCTGTCATTATACTTGACATCATCGCTTTTCGTTCCGCATATGATCTTCTACTCAACGCGCGATAAATTTACCACGTTCGCTTTTCGAGATGGTATGGTTAGAATATGTGCGAAATGAGTCGCCTCTTGAGCTCTTGGAAAATCTTCTCGCATTCCTCGCTCCATAACAATTTTGTATCTTTTCAAGTCATTAAGTTAGCGGAATAGCGATTCGAGAATATCCTTGACGAATCTCAGATAATAACCAACTAAGCTGAAAGCTACGTATTTAGATTCTTGACTTAGGTTGCTCTCATTTGTGACTCATATCCCGATCTTGGATATGCGTCACAATGACACCTATCGATTTACTATCGCGCGAATATGGCGTCCCTACGAGAGAGTGCGGCAGGTGAATTCCACAAAGAAGTCACAAGATAAAGGCTCGGTACCAAATTCTATAGTTGAATTTTTAACTCACGAAGTTCAATAGGAGCCATTCGATATGAGATTTTAGAAATGAGTTTTGTCTAGGGTTCAAAGTCGATACAAAATTTAATATCGGGCTTTGGGAGTAAGCGAAATTCTTGAGGAAAATCGTCGGGAAAATCAATAACAACGGGAATATTATTCAAATCGGCGTGTCTTTATTGAATCCATAACATGGACTAAGAAAATTTGACATCCGTAATAAGCGAATGACTTCATGGCTTGATATGAAAATGTTTGACTACTGATGGTTTGATTGCTTGAATTGAATAACGGGTTGCTTTAAGACCAAATTTTTTTAAATAAAAGGAATTTCCTTTATTTATTATTTTGAAATAGTAAGGGTTGATTTGATTAATGTGGATAGTTAAGGGTTAAATCATAAATATTTCAAAATAAGCAAGTGGTTATAAAATATTCATTTTTGTCGGGGAATATTCGTTTGGTGGTGGAATATTAAATCTTGAATATTGTTTCGGGAATATTAAATATTAATATTAAATGCAGTAGCGACCATGTGGGCCCATGTGAGCGATTGGATGAGGAAAGCGAACAAAGTTTGGGTGGTTATAAATAGCTTGGCGTAGTTATTCTGAATTAAAAGGCTATTGGAATACCGGTGGTTAAAAATCTGATGTCTGGCGTGGTTGCCTGATGCTTTGCGGTGCGGTATTGCGAGTATTGTTGAATTATTGATCCTTACGTAAGAAGGCTTTACTCGATAATTTTCACGGTGAATTCTTATTCGATATTTTATTTTATTGATTGATAATTCTTTGCGTTGATATTTTATATTATTGTTGTTGATAATTGTCCTTTGCTGATATTTCCCATTATCGGATCGATAATTCATATTATTTGAATAATATTATTAGATAACATTATTGGCAATGTCTAGAAAGTTACATCTAAGGAGAGGTTTGGTCACTAATTGCTTGGCGCCCGATGAGAGAGATCCTTTATTGGAAAGCCCCTCTCTCTGAGGAGGACTGGTTGTCATAAATGTGATTACGTAATATTATTTGTGAATAATTAATTATTGATTCATATGATAAGAAATATTTATTTTATATGAATATAAATGATGGATTTATTTATGTGGTTATTAATGAAGGAATTAATGTTGAGGTGTTTTATCGGTATTTTATCGGATTGGAGGTATTAAAAATCAAATCGGGGTTTTGAGATATATATTGCGGGGTTATAATTTTTAATCAAATAGTTGGATTGTAGTAATTTTTGGGTATATTATACATACATAAGTTGAGTATATGTCCACAAATTTTGAGCAGATTAAAAATGCGAATGATTTGTTGTGAATTTTAAGAGGTGTCGGATTAGGAAATTAGGTTTATAATTGATTTTGGTGGAAAATTCTAGAATTGAGTGGGCCCCACTTGTGGTTGGTGAAAAAAATGTGCTGAATTTTATTTCAAATGTGGTGGGTGGCAATAGTAGTAGCGAGTAAAAGCCATCGGGGTGCTTGGTCGAAAGTCTGCCTTGGTGAGCTAACATTTTCTATAAATAGAAATTTAAGTTAGAATTGAAAATCACACGAAACAAAGTTTTCTCTCTTCTCTCTCTATATTATTGGCGTATTTTGTGAGTATTTAGATACTTTGAGAGTTCTTTATTCGATACAAGTTTCATTCGACATCACTTGAGCCTTTCCTTAGAAATCTTGATTCTTTGAGGTAAGGGATGTTATTATTTTCTTCTCAAATGATATTATTTCTTGATATCATTATCTTTGAAATATTGGTTGGAACTTTTTATCAAATTTGGAACTTTTTCATATCGGGGTTACTATTCATGAGTTCTTATTTATTCACGAGTTCTTATTCATGAGTTCTTATTCACGATTCTTATTCACGAGTACTATTAATGAAAGCGTGAAGATGTTTTTTGTGGAATTTCTATCTTTTGGTGTGTCGAGATTCTTATTCACGTATCGGCCTTTATTCACGTATCTGACACTATTATTCACGAATCGGCCTTTATTCATAGAAAAATGAAAATTTTTTCTTTTAGTCCAAAATATCTATTACGGATACTAGCTTTGATTGTATCCGTGTTTTGATCATTCTTGAATTTTACACCACTTATGATTATTTTTGAGGTATTTTGGACGTGGATAAAACAAAATACGAATCCTTAATCCTTAATCCTTGTCATTTTTGTTTCCTTTGGATTCGTTTCTTTAAAAATATTTTCATCATCCTCGGTCTTAAATGATGATATTATTGAATATCTTTGGCTTTGGTCTGAAGATGAATGATTTCTGAAGAATATCTTTTTTGGCATGCGAATGAATGATTCTGAAGAATATCTTTGGCTGTAGTGAAGATGAGCAGTGTTTAAATGATTGGCATTGAAGAATATCTTTGGCCTTTACGTGGTGCAAAGAAGATGCGGTGTTTAAATGAACATAATGGTGATGAATATCTTTGGCCTTTAGTGCAAAGATGAGCGGTGTTTAAATGAACATAATGAGGTGATGAATATCTTTGGCCTTTAGTGCAAAGATGAGCAGTGTTGAGATGAACATATGGAGATTGATGAATATCTTTGGCTGTAGTGCAAAGATGAATATTTGATTTGAGATGAATATTGATTGATGTTCTGAGGGGATAAAATATTGATGATGAATTTATTAAATTCATAGATTATAGTAGATTTCATTCTCTACGTAACTCTTACATGAATTATTATTTAAGCTGCGAATATTGATCGAAACTTGTTATCTATTGTATTACATATCATTTTTTCCTGTTGGAGACTAACGATAATTTGTTGTATATTATCTTAGTCGTAACATTCTTCTTGGGCTAGTTGAGCTCACCCTTTTCCTTGTTGTTCCATTTTTTTCTTCGGGGAGGCGAGAATGTAGCGAGTCTTAGTCGGGGTATGGAATGAAGGTTCTAGAGAGAGTTGTTTAGTAGTCCTCACCATTATTGTAAAATAATGTATCGATAAATGTGATGAGGATTTATTTGAGTATAAATATTATCTCGAAGATAATATTTGTATTTAAACTCACAGATTTTATTGTTGTGATAATAAAGTTGTAGTTGTTTACGTACCATGTATTTGGCGACTCGAGAATGGGTTGGATGGAATGGACCTATTTTGGGGGGCGTCACGGTTAATATCGAGCTTAGGGATATGATCTCTGGCGGAGATCGGGGAATAGAACTAGGAGGGAGGCGAGTAAATCCTTTGCTAGTGTGTCTACTAAGCTTATTTGTTAGTTGGTCGATATATAGGGATATTATGTGATTGATTTCCTTAATTAACCCTTGTTTTATGGCGGTAATTGAGAATGTCATTGAGAATATTAATAGTGGTGTAAATGAGGCCAGTGGAGATGCTGTACTTAACTGCGAGGAGAGCGATACTGTGCAGTGGCAATGTACCTCTGTGAATAACACCTTTTGGCGAGATGATGAGCGAGGGGATGTTTAGAAGCTTTTTGCGGTTCATGCAAAATCGAGACGAGGAGACTTCGTGTTCAAAATCTGAGGAGGAGATGATAGCGATTCACGGGTGGTGACCGAAGCGATTGAAAAGTTGGGACCACGAGTGCAGGGAAAGCGGATCCGATCATGGCGGAAACATGGGTCAAACAAATTGCAAGATATTCGATGTCTTGGGATGCGAAGAACGAAAGTTCCATTCGCTACTTTTATGTTAAAGTGGCGAGGCGATTCTTTGGTGGGAATCGTGAAGCGTACCCATCATTTACTTTTCGGCGTATCGTGGGAGCGTTTGAGAAAGCTTGATTCGATGACAAGTACTTCCACGAAAGTATTCGTCGTATGAAGGAAGTGGAGTTTATTAGATTGGGCGAGAATAACATGGCGGTGTCGATGCGGCGAAGTTGCGGAGTTATCGAGTTTGCACCTCATTTGGTGGAGAATGAGAGCGTATATGGCGGATGTTTACGAGAGGTTTGAAAACGGCGTCGTCGTCGTATCTCATTTCTCATAAATTTTCTCTCTATTCGGGATGTTGTAAGAGAGGGCTCGATTGTTAGGCGAGATTGAAGATACGTTAATGAGGACCATAACGAGGATCATACCAGAAGATAGCGGTCATGAGAATAGCGATAACCCGGTGGAGAAAGAAGAATACGGACAAAGCGGTAACCACTGGTGGTGGTAATCGTGGCCGTGAAAATAGAAGAAGCGAGTTGGGAGGAGATTTTAAAAAGGAGATTCAACAGCGACCGTGTGAAGGCGTCGGCGCCCGATGTGGCTGGTTCAAGGAGGAGAAAGACCATCGGTCGTATGTTACAAAAATTTGGGAAAGAGGACATATCATTAAGCGCCCTTAGCAGCAGTTTAAGGTATGCTATAATTGTGGAAAGAAGGACATATCGCTCAAAGTTATGCGATATCGAAACCTAGTCGGTGAGGAATGGTGACTCGAAAAGGATGTCGAGAAAAGTCAAAGTCAGCGATTCTGGAAGGCGTTTGTCGTGGCCGGTCAAAATCGAGGAACACGAGCGAAGTTAGCACGGGTTAGTTAATTATAAATTCTTGCGAAGTTTATACCTTACTGAATCTGGGGTTCTACCCATTCTTTTATCTCTCTTGCTTGCGCTCAGCGTTTGAACTTGACTACGGAGAAATTAGACTTTGACTATTTATGGAGACTCAGTTAGGAGAAACTTTCATTACATCAGTTGTTTAAAAATCTTGTTTGATTGAGTTGGCACTATTACATTTACATTAACCTTATTTCTATAGAGATATTTGCTTTTGATGTGATTTTAAGGTTAACTACTCATCGTGCAAAATTGATTGCTTTTGTAAGGTTGTTAGTTTTCATATTCTAAGCAACTTTATTATTGAATTCAAGCGATCGAACCATTGTAGTCAAACATTTTCATATCAAGCCATGAAGTCATTCGTTTATTACGGATGTCGAGTTTTCTTAGTCCGTGTTATGGATTTGAATAAAACACGTCGATTTGAATAATATTCTTGTTGTTATTGATTTTTCTGGCGTATTTCTGAAGAATTTCTTGGCTTACTCCCAAAAGTGATATTAAATTTTGTATCGACTTTGAACGGTACAAAACTCATTTCTAAAATCTCATATCGAATGGCTCTATTGAACTTGAGGAGTTAAAAATTCAACTATAAATTTGGTACATGAGCCTTTATCTTGTGACTTCCTTTGTGGAATTCACTAAGCGGACTCTCTGTAGGGGCGTCGTATTAGATGCGATAGTAAAGCGATAGGTGTCATTGTGGCGTCTTATCGAGGTTGGGATATGAGTCGCGTTGAGAACAACCTAAAGTCGATGTCGAAATCGTAGCTTTACAGGCTTAGTTGGTTATTATCGGAGATTCGTTGAAGGATATTCTCGAATCGCTATTCCATTGCGTGGTGACTCGTAGAGATACAAAATTTGAATGGAAGCGAGGAATGTGGGAAGAGCTTGAAGAACTCGAGAGGAGACTCATTTCGGCATATGTTACGACCATGCCATCTGGAAAAGCGAGCGTGGTGGCGGCGTGTTGAGTGAAGATCGTATCTGAATCTGAGTACGATATTGTCAAAGACTCATTTAAGTATAATATCTACAAATAATAGAGATGGAGATGAAAACTCTAGGTACCCGCGTGATGATATCTGATGCGTGATGATATCTGAGTATAATCGACTTTAATCGATAAAGTTAAAATTTATTCAAGCTACTTGCCGGGTGATGAATTTGAAGAAGGAGGTGCGAAGTTGTTATTTTAAAAGCGAGAATCGGTGAGGTGAGAAAGCTCGAACCTTGATTTATTAATCCATTTGAAATTCTCGATCGAATAGGGGCGTGGCTATAGACTCGTTTTACCACCAAGTATGGCGTGTTCATGCGCGTTTTTCACGTATCGATGTTACGTAAATATGTGGACGACCGAAACACGTCATTGAGTTAGAAGCCGGACGAGATAGTAGAAGACTTAACGTCTGAGGAGGTACTGTCAAGATTTTGTAGAGGAAAGAACATGACCTATGTCTGAGGGTTATACCATAAGTTAAAGTTTTGTGGAGAAACCATCTTATTGAGGAAATGACACGGGAGTTGGAAGCGAAAATGAAAGCGAGGTATCTTTACCTTTTGAAACACAGTCGTCGTCGATTTCGAGGGCGAAATTTCATAAGGAGGGGAGGTTGTAAGACCAGAAATTTTTTAAATAAAAGGAATTTCCTTTATTTATTATTTTGAAATAGTAAGGGTTGATTTGATTAATGTGGATAGTTAAGGGTTAAATCATAAATATTTCAAAATAAGCAAGTGGTTATAAAATATTCATTTTTGTCGGGGAATATTCGTTTGGTCGTGGAATATTCGGGGAATATTAGTTTGGTGGGGAATATTAAATGCGGAATATTAAATGTGTGATGTGTGTGGGCCCATATGTGAGCGATTGGATGAGGAAAGCGACAAAGTTTGGGTGGTTTATAAATAATAGCGTAGTTATTTCACAGATTAAAATTTATTTGTTGGAATACCGAATTGGTTAAAATCTGATGTCTGGCGTGGTTGCCGCGATGTAGCTGCGGTATTGCAGAGTATTGTTGAATTATTGATCCTTACGTAAGAAGGCCTTTACTCGATAATTTTCACGATGAATTCTTATTCGATATTTTATTTTATTGATTGATAATTCTTTGCGTTGATATTTTATATTATTGTTGTTTGATAATTGTCCTTTTGATATTTCCCATTATCGGATCAATAATTCATATTATTTGAATAATATTATTAGATAACATTATTGGCGATGTCTAGAAAGTTACATCTAAGGAGAGGTTTGGTCACCTAATAATTGCGCCCGATGAGGAGAGATCCTTATTGGAAGCCCCCTCTCTCACAGGAGCGGCACTGGTTGTCGTAAATGTGATTACGTAATATTATTTGTGAATAATTAATTATTGATTCATATGATAAAGAAATATTTATTTTATATGAATATAAATGATGGATTTATTTATGTGGTTATTAATGAAGGAATTAATGTTGAGGTGTTTTATCGGTATTTTATCGGATTGGAGGTATTAAAAATCAAATCGGGGTTTTGAGATATATTGCGGGGTTATAATTTTTAATCAAATAGTTTGGATTGTTGTAATTTTTGGGTATATTATACATACATAAGTTGAGTATATGTCCACAAATTTTGAGCGAATTAAAATGAATGCGAATGATTTGTTGTGAATTTTAAGAGGTGTCGGATTCGGAAATGGGTTTATAATTGATTTTGGTGGAAAATTCTAGAATTGAGTGGGCCCCACTTGTGGTTGGTGAAAAAATGTGCTGAATTTTATTTCAAATGTGGTGGGTGGCAATAGTAGCGAGGTAAAGCCATCGGTGGCTTGAGTCGAAATGCATGCTTGGCGGGCTAACATTTTCTATAAATAGAAATTTAAGTTAGAATTGAAAATCACACGAAACAAAGTTTTCTCTCTCTCTCTCTATATTATTGGCGTATTTTGTGAGTATTTAGATACTTTGAGAGTTCTTTATTGGTACAAGTTTCATTTGACATCACTTGAGCCTTTCCTTAGAAATCTTGATTCTTTGAGGTAAGGGATGTTATTTTTCTTCGTAAATGATATTATTTCTTGATATCATTATCTTTGAAATATTAGTTGGAACTTTTTATCAAATTTGGAACTTTTTCATGTCGGGGTTACTATTCATGAGTTCTTATTCACGAGTTACTATTCATGAGTTCTTATTCACGATTCTTATTCACGAGTACTATTATTCGTGAAGCGTGAAGATGTTTTTTGTGGAATTTCTATCTTTTGGTGTCGAGATTCTTATTCACGCATTATCGGCCTTTATTCACGTATCTGACCTTATTCACGAATCGGCACTATTCATAGAAAAATGAAATTTTTTCTTTTAAGTCTAAAATATCTAATACGGATACTAGCTTTGATTGTATCCGTGTTTTGATCATTCTTGATTTTTACACCACTTATGATTATTTTTGAGGTATTTTTTGGACATGGATAAAAAACCAAAATACGAATCCTTAATCCTTAATCCTTGTCATTTTGTTTTCTTTGGATTCGTTTCTTTAAAAATATTTTTCATCATCCTCGGTCTTAAATGATGATATTATTGAATATCTTTATAGTTGAATGAATGATTCTGAAGAATATCTTTGGGCTGTAGTGCAAAGATGAATGTGAAGAAATGAACATGATGATGAAAAGAATATCTTTGGCTGTAGTGCAAAGATGAGCGGTGTTTAAATGAACATAATGTAGGTGATGAATATCTTTGGGCTTTAGTGCAAAGATGAGCGGTGTTTAAATGAACATAATAGGTGATGAATATCTTTGGCCTTTAGTGCAAAGATGAGCAGTGTTGAGATGAACATAATGGAGATTGATGAATATCTTTGGCACTGTAGTGCAAAGATGAATATTTGATTTGAGATGAATATTGATTGATGTTACTGGGATAAAATATTGATGATGAATTTATTAAATTCATAGATTATAGTAGATTTCATTCTCTACGTAACTCTTACATGAATTATTATTTCATTGCGAATATTGATCGAAACTTGTTGTCTATTGTATTATATCAGATTTTTCCTGTTGGAGACTAACGATAATTTGTTGTATATTATCTTAGTCATAACATTCTTCTTGGGCTAGTTGAGCTCACCCTTTTCCTTGTTGTTCCATTTTTCTTCTCGGGGAGGCGAGAATGTAGCGAAAGTCTTAGTCGGGGTATGGAATGAAGGTTTAGAGAGAGTTGTTTAGTAGTCCTCACCATTATTGTAAAATAATGTATCGATAAATGTGATGAGGATTTATTTGAGTATAAATATTGTGCAGAAGATAATATTTGTATTTAAACTCACGATTTTATTGTTGTGATAATAAAGTTGTAGTTGTTTACATACCATGTATTTGGCGACTCGAGAATGGGTTGGATGGAATGGACCTATTTTATGAGAAATGAGATCTTGGCGTATGTCGGGTTTCAAACCTCTCGAAACATCGCGTCATCGTTCCTCATTCTCCACCAAATGAGGTCTGAACACGGATAACTCATGAACTTCGCCTCGTCTTTGGGACTTGGTCGTATGTTATTACTGCTCTGTCTAATAAACTCCACTTCCTTCGTATAGATGAATACTTTCGGGGAAGTACTTGTCATTGAATTTGTTTTCAAACGTCTCCCATGACATCTTTGAGTGCAAATTTGGATGGAGTACGCTTCTGATTCCACCGATGTCTGCTTCGCCACGGAACATAAATGTGGCGAATGGAACTTTCTGTTCTCCGTGCATCCCGAGACATCGAATATCTTGGTAATTTGTTTGACCCACGTCTCGCACTTAATCGGATCCGGCTTTCCCAGAATTACGGTGGTCCCGACTCTTTGAAGCTGCTTGGTTGTGACCACTCGTGAATTGCTATCATTTCCTCACGTATTTTGAACACGAGTCTCCTCAAATGCGATTTTGCATGAGCTGCAAAAAGCTTCTAAACATCCCTCGTTCATCATACGCTTTCGATTGGTGTTGTTCACGGGAGGAACATTTGCCGACTGTTGCACGTTCTCCTCGTTGGTGAGTCTGAGGCATCTCCACGGTCTCATTTACTCCTTTATTAATATTCTCGATTCGACATTCTCAAATCTTTGTCATAAAATAAGGGTTAATTAAGGAAATCGATATATCACATAATATCCCTATATCTTGACCAACTAACAAATAAGCTTAGGTAGGACACCTTTAGCGAAGGATTTACTCGTCTCTCCCTCTAGTTCTATTCCCGATCTCATGGAGATCATATCTCTAAGCTACGATACCAATTGTGTGGCCCCCAAAATAGGTATACCTGACACCCGTTTACGAGTGCATGAATACGTGGTACGAAAAACAACTACAACTTTATTATTACAACGATATAAGCTGTGAGTTTGAATACAAATATTATCTTACAGACAATATCTATACTCAAATAAATCCTCATCACATTATTGATTCATTATTTTTACAAAATGGTGAGGACTACTAAACAACTCTCTCTAGAATCTTCATTCCATTTTCCCCGAGCTAGTACTCATTTACATTCTCGCCTCACGAGAAGAAAAATGGAACAACAAGGAAAAGGGTGAGCTCAACTAGCCCGATAAAGAATATTATGACTAAGATAATATCTGACAAATTATCGTTAGTCTTGACGAGGAAAAATCGATAGAATCTGATAGGCAACAAGTTTGAGATCAATATTCGCATGCGTGAAATAATAATTCATAGAAGAGTTACGTAGAGAATGAAATCTACTATAATCTATGAATTTAACGATCCATCATCAATATTTTATCCTGTAACATCAATCGATATACATCATACGGAATCAAATATTCATTTTTACTTCTGGGCCAAAGATATTCATCGATTAGTCGTATTCATTTAAACACTGTTCATCTTTGCACTACAGGCCGAAGATATTAATCAATCGACCGTATTCATCTCAACACTGTTCATCTTTGCACTCTGGGCCAAAGATATTCTTGAAATCATTCATCTTTTGCACTTCTGGGCCAAAGATATTCAATAATATCATCATTTAAGGCGAGGATGATGAAAATATTTTAAAAAAAGCGAATCGGTGAAACAAAATGACAAGGATTAAGGATTAAGGATTCGTACTTGGTTTTATCCACGTCAAAAATACCTCAAAAACAATCATAGTGGTGTAAAATTGAGAATGATCAAAACATGGATCTGATCGAAAGTTAGTATCGAATAGATATTTTAGACGAAAAGAAGAAATTTTATTTTTGATTGAATAATGACCAGTATCGTGAATAGTGTCAGTATCGTGAATAGTCAAGTATCGTGAATAAGTAACTCCGACACCAAAAGATAGAAATTCCACAAAAACATCTTCACGCTTAGCATGAATAGTACTCGTGAATAGTAACTCGTGAATAATAACTTCGTGAATGAATAGTAACTTCGTGAATAGTAACTCGTGAATGAATGAATAGTAACCCCAGACATGAAAAAGTTCTAAATTTGATAAAAACTTGGATCAACATTTGACATAATGATATTGAAGAAATAATATCATTCTGAAAAAAATAATATCCCTTACCTCGAAGATCGGTGCTTGGCTAGAAATACTAGGATATAGTCTTTGAAGGAACTTGCCTTTGTCTAGCAATACTCAAAGTATACTCAAAATACTCACAAGAATACGCTCAAAATATCGAGAGAAATAGAGAAAACTTGAGTTTACGGTGTGATTTTCAATTCTAACCTAAGCACCTATTTATAGGAAAATGCTTAGAACACCAAAGCGAAAATTTAATATAATATTAATATAATTATACAAATTTTCCTTAGCCCACCTTTTGGTCAAAACACCAGCCACACATGTTAATGATGTCCAAAAAAATACAAAAACGTTTTTCTTAACAAAAATAATTTAAACTCCCAAAAATCAATTATTTGAACTTGAACTTCAATAATTCATAATAAATAGCCCTTTCATCAGAAAATTCGAATCTCATGAGTTTTTATAGGAAATTCAATTCTCTACAACTTTGCAGAAGAAAGTTTTCCAAATTCCAAACAAAAATCGAAGAAATCCACAAGCAGGCGATTTTCTGGTATAATCAAATTTCGATCGATAATTGTGTCACTGACACACAAAACATGTGTTAAACATTTAATGCCACAAAAATACTCTTCCTCCTCATATACTCATATATCCCACATTCATTGTAAAAATATCATAGTTAATATATTATTAAAATAATATATTTAAATGAATTATTTTATCGAGAAAAAGATAAAATATTAATTTTCAACAATTGTCATTTTAAAATTTTCTCCATCTATATCCACATAAAATCAATATTTTCCTCATCATATAAATCAATAATTAATTATTCACAAATAATATTCTGAGAATCTGATATTGACAACCGAGGCGGTTCAGGAAAGAGGGGCTTTCGATAAAAATTTCTTCTTCTTGGCGCATGATTAGATGACCAAAACTCTCCTTAGAGCGAGAACTTTCTAGACATTGCCAATAATGTTATCTAATAATATTATTTAGATAATATGAATTATTGCCGATAATGAAAGATCTTGTGTAATGACAATTATTGAAACAACAACAATATAAAATATCATCAATATGACAATTATTAACTCGATAAAATCTTTGAGCGATAATTCTGTAACCATTATTGAGTAGTGTGCCTTCGTAAGAATCAATAATTGGTGCAATCTGGTGTCTTCTTGTTCAACGGCGTATTAGTGTGTTTTAACCACCAGGGTATTTTAACGATGATACTTGGTAACAACTTCTGTAGTTATTTAAAAACAACTTATATTTGTCGTTTTCTTCATCCAATCGCTTTAGTTATGGGGCCCACATTATGGCTGCGTGGTAAATACGAATATTCCCCGAAGCGATGCACGAATATTCCACGACCAAACGAATATTCCCAAACAACAATGAATATTTTATAACCACTTGCTTATTTTGAAATATTTGCGTATTTAACCCATAACTATCCACATTAATCAAATCACCCCCTATTTATTTCAAATAAAGGAAATTCCTTTTATTTAAAAATTTGAGGTCTTACAACAATGAAAGTGAGAGCGGCTCATCCCAAAATGAGGTGAAACATTGGCAACTCTCGGATGGTCATAGCATTTAGCGATTCGAGGCTGGGACCACCGGAGTTTTTGGAGAGCCAAAACCACTTAAGCGGGAGGCGTGGATAAAGCAGATCAACAAGATATTTGATGTCTTGGGTTGCTCCGAGGAGCAAAAGGTTCCTTGCCACCTTCATGTTGCAAGGCGGAGGTAGATTCTTGGTGGTGGGAATCGTAAAAGCGTACTCAACTGCCGTGACTAAAGATGTCTTTGGGAGAGGTTCAAGAACTATTCAACGACAAGTACTTTCCCAAAGTATTCGTCACATGAAAGAGGTAGAGTTCATCAAGCTGGAGAAAAACAACATGACCGTGTCGTCGTATGAAGCCAAGTTTGCCGAGTTGTCCCAGTTTGCGTCCCATTTGGTTGATAATGAGGAGAGAATGACGCGGATGTTTCTAAGAGGTTTGAAACCTGAGATACGTCAATACCTCATTTCTCATAAACTTTGTTTATATTCGGATATTGTTAATAGGGTTCAATTATTGGAGCGCGATAGTGAGCCAACCCAACCAAAAGAGAGCAGCCGGTAAAATGATATTACCAGTGATAGCAATCATCGAAACAGTGACAATAAGCGTGAAGGGAATCAACATGCCAGAAATGGTAACCACTTCAGTGGTAATCATGGCTAAAACAATAAGAATGGACATTTTAAGAAGAGAAAATTCAATAATGATGGAAAGACGTCAGCATAAGCACCCGTTGTTAAGGAAGGAGAATGACCACCTATCATATGTTTCAAATGCGGAGGGAGGACTGTGGCGCCCCCAAAATAGGTATACATCACCCATTACGAGTTGTCGATACATGAGTGCGAAATAACTACAACTTTATTATTACAACATATAAGCTATGAGTTTAAATCTGAGATATTGCCATCTAGACAATATCTACACGCATCAAATAAATCCCCATCATAATTATTGATACATTATTTTACAAAATGGTGAGGACTACTAAACAACTCTCTCTAGAACCTTCATTCCATACCAGAGCTAGTACTACTCATTACATTCTAGCCTCTCACGAGAAGAAAAATGGAACAAAAAGGAAAAGGGTGAGCTCAACTAGCCCGGTAAAGAATATTATGACTAAGATAATATACAACAAATTATCGTTAGTCTTGACGAGGAAAAATCTAATAGAATCTGATAGACAACAAGTTTTAAATCAATATTCGTGGTGAAATAATAATTCATTAGAAGAGTTAAGTAGAGAATGCAAACTACTATCTTCTATGTATGAATTTAAAAGTTCATCGTCTATCTTTTATCCTGTAATATCAATCGATATATATACGGAATCAAATATTCATCTTTACTCTGAGCCGAAGATATTCATCGATTAGTCGTGTTCATCTAAACACTTGTTCATCTTTGCACTACTGGCCAAAGATATTAATCATTAATCGTATTCATCTCAACACTGTTCATCTTTTACAGACTGACCAAAGATATTCATCAAGAAATCATTCATCTTTGCACTACTGGGCCAAAGATATTAAATAATATCATCATTTAAGGCGAGGATGATGAAAAATATTTTTAAAAAGCGAATCCGGTGAAACAAAATATGAGGATTAAGGATTAAGGATTAGTACTTTGTTTTATCCATGTCCAAAAATACCTCAAAAATAATCATAGTGGTGTAAATTCAAGAATGATCAAAACATGGATACAATCAAAGCTAGTATCCACAATAGATATTTTGGGACGAAAAGGAAAATTTTCATTTTTTGATGAATAGTCTTAGTATTAGTGAATGAATAGTGCAGTATCGTGAATAGTGCAGTATCGTGAATAGTAACTCAAGCACCAAAAGTTCCAAATTTGATAAAAACTTCAGATCAATATTTCAACATAATGATATTGAAGAAATAATATCATTCTGAAAAAAAATAATATCCACTTACCTCGAAAGGCGAGTCTTTTAGTTGAAAACAGGATATAGGCTATGACTTGAACTTGCTTAGTATAGCAATACTCAAAATATACTCAAAATACTCACAAGAATAACGCTCGATAATATAGAGAGAAAACTTGAGTTTACGGTGTGATTTTCAATTCTAACCTAAGCACCTATTTATAGGAAAATCTTAGAACATCAAAGTAGAAAATTTAATATAATATTATATATATATAAATTTTCCTATCTACACTCTTATAAACTGAAATCAGCTCATTTCAACAACCAACCAAGCCCACAAACATATCAAAAACGTTTTTCTAATTTAAATTATTTTAAACTTCCAAAAATTAATTATTTGAACTTGGAACTTCAATAATTCATAATAAATAGCCCTTTTATCAGAAAAATTGAATCTCATGAGAGTTTTATAGGAAATTCAATTTTCTACAACTTTGCGAGAAGAAAGTTTTTCCAAATTCTAAGCAAGAAATTGATCGAAATCCACAAGCGCAGGCGATTTTACAAATTTATAATCAAATTTCGATTCGATAAATGGGGTCCATGCAGACATGTTTAACATGTTTTAAACATTTATTGCAATAAAAAATACTCTTCCTCCTCGTATACTCATATATCCCACATTCGTTGTAAAAATATCATCACCATTATTATATTATTAAAATAATATATTTAAATGAATTATTTTATCGGAAAAAGATAAAATATTAATTTTCAACAATTGTCACATTAAAAATTTTCTCCATCTATATCCACATAAAATCAATATTTTCCTCATTATATAAATCAATAATTAATTATTCACAAATAATATTACTGAGAATCACGATATTGGTGACCGGTAGTTCAGGAAAGAGGGGCTTTCGATAAAATTTCTCCTTCTTGGGGCGTAATTAGGTGACCAAACCTCTCCTTAGGCAGAACTTTCTAGACATTGCCAATAATGTTATCTAATAATATTATTAGGATAATATGAATTATTGCCGATAATGAAAAATCTTGTGTAATGATAATTATTGAAACAACAATGAATATAAAATATCAATATGACAATTATTAAATCGATAAAATAAAATTTGAGCGATAATTTCTGTAACCATTATTGAGTAGTGCCTTCTTACGTAAGAATCAATAATTGGTGCGATCTGGTATCTTCTCTTGTGTTTTTAACCGCAAGAGTATTTTAACAAGATTATTACTTGTAACAACTTCGTCGTTATTTTTAAACAACTTATATTTGTCGTTTTCTTCATCGATCTCTTTTTAGTTATGGGGCCCACAAAAATTTTGCTTGCGCCGTAAATGCGAATATTCCACAATGTGAAGAATATTCCACGACCAAACGAATATTCCAAACAACAATGAATATTTTATAACCACTTGCTTATTTTGAAATATTTGCGTATTTTACCCATAACTATCCACATTAATCAAATCAACCCTTACTATTTCAAAATAATAAATAGAAAATTAAATTTCATTAATAATAAGTTGGGGTCTTCTGACCTCCCTCCTTATGAAATTTCGTCCTCGAAATTGGCGTCACGATACACAGTGTTTGAAAAGGTGAGGATACCTCGCTTTCATTTTAGTTTCTAATTCCGGTCATTTCTCTATAGCATGATTCCTCCACAAAACTTTAACTTGTGGTATGACCTTTCTTGGCGTGGGACATGCTCCTTCTATCCAAGATCTTGGTGGTACCTCCTCATACGTTAAGTCTTGGCTATCTCGTCCGGTTCTAACTCTATAACGTGGTTGGGTCTTTCACATATTCTGAAATACGGATATATGAAACACATTATGAACACGAGACATACTCGGAATGCTTAGCGAGTCTATAGGCTACATTTCCTACTCGGTCGAGAATTTGAAATGGACCGATAAATCGTGGATTGAGCTTTCCTCTCTTCCCAAATCTTGTAACTCCCTTCCATGGAGCAACTCGCATGACAATATATGATCCCCTATACTAAATTCCACGTCCTTTCGATGAAGATCCGCATAACTCTTTTGTCGATCTTGTCTTGGTTTTGTATCGTTGTCGAATCATTTGGATCTTTTCGGTGGTAGTCATACGTACTAATTCGGGTCCCAACAATGTTGCTTCACCCACCTCGTCCCAACATATTGGAAGCGACATTTTCGTCCATATAATGCTTGAATGGAGCCACACCTATACTTGCACGATAAGCTTTGTTGTTGTAGGAGAATTCCACCGATGGTAAATACTTATCAAGCGCCCTTGAAGTCTAGGACACGAGTCTTAATAGATCTTCAAGAGTTTGAATAGTCCTCTCGATTGTCCGTCTGGTTTGAGGATGGTATCTTGAACTAAATCGCAAATCCGTGCCCATAGCTTTTTGCAAGCTAACCCGAAATCTTGAAGTGAATCTTGGGTCACGATCCGAAACTATGGATCTGGCATGCCATGCTGACCTCACAATCTCATTCACGTATATATACTAGCAAGGCGTTCGAGGAATAAGTCTCCGTGTCGGCAAGAAATGAGCAAACTTGGTTAATCTATCATCAATAACCCAAATAGCATTGATGCCTTGAGAAGCCGTAGGAAGACCCATGTGAAATCCATGGTAATGTGTTCCCACTTCCATTTCGGAATCTCAAGTGGTTTGCAATGGACCCTTAGGTACTAGATGCTCGCCTTTACTGCGTTGACAAGTTAAACACATTGAGATAAACTTTGCAATCTCTCTCTTCGTATTGTTCCACCAAAATGTATGTGAAGATCACGATACATTTGGTACTTCGAGATGGATTGCAAATGGTGTATTGTGTGCCTCCATCATAATCTTGTACTTCAAATCAGTCGTTAGGGACCTGAAAGTGCAGAGTGGACTAAAGTATTCCTTCTTCATCAATTCTCGCTTACGGAATAGCACCTTCTTATACTTTCTTCTTCATACGCGCATCGGCTCAAGATTCGGTGGCTTGCAAGCGACCTTAACTTTTCTATTAAAGTTGGCTCTGTCGTATACTTGACATCATCGCACTCATTCCGCATATGATCTTCTACTCAGCGCGTCGGCTACCACGTTCGCTTTTCGGGATGGTATTGAATAGTGTGGTCGTAATCTTTCAACAACTCGAGCCAGCGTCGTTCTTGCGCATGTTGAGTTCTTTTGCGTGAAGAAATATTTGAGGCTTTTATGGTGCGAATATATCTCCACTTTCTCCCCATATAGATAGTGCCTCCATATCTTTAAGCGCGAAAGCGATTGCTTGCTTGACTCTAGATCATGAGTAGGATAATTCCTCTCATACTCTTTAAGTTGTCGCGAGGCATAGGCTATGACTTTCCCGTTGCATGAGAACACATCTAACCCTTTGCGAAGCATTGTTGTAGATAACAAATCCATCCGTACCGGATGGTATTGTTAGAAACAGAGTGCGAAATGAGTCTCCTCTTGAGCTCTTGGAAACTCTTCTCGCATTCCTCGCTCCATATGCAATTTTGTATCCTTAGAGTTAATTTGGGTTAATGGAGTAGCGATTAGAAAACCCTTCCACGAATCTCAGATAATAACCGGCTAAGCCCAAAAAGCTTCGTACTTTGATCAGAGCTTGGTTGCTCCCAACTTTGTATTGCTTCAATCTTGGCCGGATCAGCGGATACTCCATGTTTTGACACCCGCGTGCCCGAGGAATGCTACTTCTCTCAAGCGAAACTCGCATTTCTTCAATTTGGCATATAGTTTGTTTTCACGAAGCCTTTGGAGTACCGACAAATGGTGCTCATGATCTTCACGACTTTTGGAATATATGAGGATGTCATCAATAAAAACAACAACGAAGCCGATCAAATATTCCTTGAATACTCGGTTCATCATATCCATGAAAAGCCGCGGGAGCATTAGTTAATCAGAAAGACATGACTAAGAATTCATAATGCCGTCTTAGAGTTACGAAAGCGGTCTTTGGAATATCCTCGGTTCTAATCTTGGTGATGATATCCGAGCGAAGATCGATCTTTGAAAAAATTGTGCCCCTTGCGGTTTGGTCAAACAAGTCATCAATACGAGGTAGAGGATACCTATTCTTGATGGTGACATGGTTCGATTCAGATAGTCAATCTGAAAGTCGCATACTCCCGTCTTTCTTCTTTCTGAATAAAGCAGGAGCACCCCGAGGAGATGTCTTGGGGCCAGAATGAAATCGATGTCCAACAATTCTGTAGTTGGACCTTTAACTCTGAAGTTCAATAGGAGCCATTCGATATGGGGTTTTAGAAATGGGCTTTGTGCGGGTTCAAGATCAATAAAGAATTCAACTTCACGTTACGGGGTAGGCCGGGAAGTTCTTGAAATCGTCGGAAAGTCGATAACAACGGGAATATTATTCAAATTTGGCGTGTCTTTATTCAAATCCATAACATGGGCTAAGAAAGCTTGACATCCGTTTTTCAATAAGCGAATAGCTTTATGATTAGATATGACGATGATTGATTTTAATGGTTTAGTTGCTTGAATTTCGTACAACGGGTTGGTTAGGAATATGAAAACTAACAACCTTACGAAAACAATCAATTTTGGCATGATGAGTAGTTAACAATCAATCCTAAAATCACATGAAAAGCAAGTATCTTTAAAGAGATAAGGTCAACGGGTAAGGTGATGGTGCCAACTTGAATCAAACAAGATTTATAAGCGGTGGATGTGATGAAAGTTTCTCTAGCGGAGTTTCCACAGATAGGTCAAAGTCTAATTTCTCGAGTCAAGTTTAAGCGTTGAGCACAAGCGGGAGAGATAAATGAATGGGTATGCCGGTATCAAGTAAGGTATAAACTTCGCAAGAATTTATAAATAGCTTACCGTGATCACCTCGTTTGGGTTCTCGCATTTTGACTAGTCACAACAAGCGCTCTTCGAGGCAGTTGACTTTGACTTTTTACGGGACGATCTTTTTTGAGTCACAAATCCCCATTGAACTAGGTTTTTTCTACCGTCTGATCTCGGCGATATGTCCTTCCTTTCCATAATTATAGCATACCTTGAAGCTGTTGTGGGCGGTTTGGTGATATGTCCCTCTTTCCGCATTTATAGCATATGGCCGGTGGTCGTTCTCCTCCCTTAGAACCGATTCTTCTTTGGCATTGTCGTCTTCACATAGTCGTTGTTAAATCTCCTCTTTTTAAAATCTCCTCGACTTCGCTTCTTCTATTTTCATGGCCATGATTACCACCGGAGTGGTTACCATTTTGTCAAATCTTTTTCTTTCTCCATTTGGTTATCGTTGTTTTGTTGACTGCTATCTCGGTATGATCTGATTGTGGTCCCTCGGTTGATCGTACTCGTTATCTCGCTCTAATAATTGAGCCACATTTTACAACATCTGAATAGAGAAAATTTATGAGAAATGAGATCTTGGCGTATCTCGGGTTTCAAACCTCTAAGAAACATCAGCGTCATCGTTCCTCATTCTCCACCAAATGAGGTGCAAACACAGATAACTCTGCAAACTTTGCCTCGTCTTTGAGACACCGTCATGTTGTTTTGTTCTAATATGATGAACTCCACTTCCTTCGTATGACGAACACTTTCGGGAAAGTATTTGTCATTAAATAGTTTCTAAAGCGTCTCCCGAGACATCTTTGAGTTGAAATTTGGATGGAGTGCGCTTCACTGAGACTCCCACCGGTGAGTACGCCTCGCCCACGGAACATAAAGGTGGCGAATGGAACCTTCTGTTCCTCCGTGCATCCCAAGACATCGAATATCTTGGTAATTTGCTTGACCCGTGTTTCCGCCGTGATCGGATCGGCTTTCCCTTAAATTACGGTGGTCCTGACTCTTTGAAGCTTTGCTTGGATGTGATAACCCGTGAATTGCTATCATTTCCTCTCTGTATTTTGAACACGAGTCTCCCTAAATGCGATTTTACATGAAGCGCAAAAGCTTCTAAACATCCCTCGTTCATCATCGCTTTCGATGGTGTTGTTCGCGGGAGGAACATTGCGACTGTTGTTGCGTTCTCCTCGTTGGTGAGTCTGAGCGTCTCCACGGTCTCATTTCCATTGTTAATATTCTCGATCGACATTCTCAAATCATCATAAAACAAGGGTTAATTAAGGAAATCAATATATCACATAATATCCTATATCTTGACCAACTAACAAATAAGCTTAGGTAGGACACACACTAGCGAAGGATTTACTCGTCTCTCCCCTCTAGTTCTATTCCCGATCTCACTTGGAGATCATATCCCTAGCTCGATACCAAATTTGTGCGCCCCCAAAATAGGTATACATCACCCATTCTAAGTTGTCAATACATGAGTGCGAAACAACTACAACTTTATTATTACAACATATAAGCTGTGAGTTTAAATACGAGATATTGCCATCTAGACAATATCTACGCAAATAAATCCCCATCATAATTATTGATACATTATTTTACAAAAATGGTGAGGACTACTAAACAACTCTCTCTAGAACCTTCATTCCATACCCAGAGCTAAGTACATTACATTCTCGCCTCACGAGAAGAAAAATGGAACAAAAAGGAAAAGGGTGAGCTCAACTAGCCCGATAAAGAATATTATGACTAAGATAATATACAACAAATTATCGTTAGTCTTCACGAGGAAAAATCTAATAGAATCTGATAGACAACAAGTTTTAAATCAATATTCAGCGTGAAATAATAATTCATTAGAAGAGTTAAGTAGAGAATGCAAACTACTATCTTACATGTATGAATTTAAAAGTTCATCGTCTATCTATCTTTTATCCTGTAATATCAATCGATATATATCGGAATCAAATATTCATCTTTTGCACTACTGAGCCAAAGATATTCATCGATTAGTCGTGTTCATCTAAACACTGTTCATCTTTGCACTACTGGGCCAAAGATATTAATCGAAGATCATCTCAACACTGTTCATATTTTACTACTATGACAAAAATCATCAAGAAATCATTCATCTTTGCTACTAGGCCAAAGATATTTAATAATATCATCATTTTAAGGTTGAGGATGATGAAAAATATTTTAAAAAGCGAATCCGGTGAAACAAAATGACAAGGATTAAGGATTAAGGATTAGTACTTTGTTTTATCCATGTCCAAAAATACCTCAAAAATAATCATAGTGGTGTAAAATTCAAGAATGATCAAAACATGGATACTGATCAAAGCTAGTATCCACAATAGATATTTTAGACGAAAAAAGAAAATTTTCATTTTAGATGAATAGTCTTAGTATTAAGTGAATAATCTTAGTATCGTGAATAATGCGTAGTATCGTGAATAGTAACTCAGAGACACCAAAAGTTCAAATTTGATAAAAAAGTTCAAATTTGACATAATGATATTGAAGAAATAATATCATTCTGAAAAAAATAATATCCACTTACCTCGAAGGCGAGTACTGATAGTTGAAACAGGATATAGGCTATGACTTGAACTTATATAATACTCAAAATATAAAAATACTCACAAGAATACGCTCGATAATATAGAGAGAAAACTTGATTTAAAGTGTGATTTTCAATTCTAACCTAAGCACCTATTTATAAGAAAATGCTTAGAACACAAAGTAGAAAATTTAATATAATATTAATATATATATAAATTTTTCCTCGCACACTCTTATAAATCTGAAATCAACTCATTTCAACAACCAACCAAGCCCACCAAACATATCAAAAATGTTTTCTAATTTAAATTATTTTAAACTTCCAAAAATCAATTATTTGAACTTGAACTTGATAATTCATAATAAATAGCCTTTTATCGAGAAAAAATTCAAATCTCGCGTGTTTTTATAGGAAATCAATTCTCTACAACTTTGTAGAAGAAAGTTTTCCAAATTCCAAAGCGAAATTGGCCAAGAAATCCACAAGCGAGGCGATTTTACAATTTATAATCAAATTTCGATCGATAAATGGGGTCCCAGACATGTTTAACATGTTTTAAACATTTATTGCAACAAAAATACTCTTCCTCCTCGTATACTCATATATCCCACATTCGTTGTAAAAATATCACCATTATTATATTATTAAAATAATATATTTAAATGAATTATTTTATCGGAAAAAGATAAAATATTAATTTTCAACAATTGTCACATTAAAAAATTTTCTCCATCTATATCCACATAAAATCAATATTTTCCTCATTATATAAATCAATAATTAATTATTCACAAATAATATTCTGAGAATCACGATATTGTGACGGTAGTTTCGAGGAAGAGGAGCTTTCGATAAGAATTTCTCCTTCTTTGGTAGCATGATTAGGTGACCAAACCTCTCCTTGAGCGAGAACTTTCTAGACATTGCCAATAATGTTATCTAATAATATTATTCGAGATAATATGAATTATTGCTTCGATAATGAAAAATCACGTGTAATGACAATTATTGAAACAACAACAATATAAAATATCAACGCTTGACAATTATTAAATCAATAAAATCTTGAGCGAGTAATTCACGTAACCATTATTGAGTAGTGCCTTCTTACGTAAGAATCAATAATTGGTGCGATACAGGTATCTTCTTGTGTTTTAACCACCAAGTATTTTAACAAGATATTACTTGTAACAACTCTGTAGATTATTTTTAAACAACTTATATTTGTCGTTTTCTTCATCCAATCGCTTTTCGTTATGGGGCCCACAAAAAGGCTGGCTGTAATTGCACGAATATTTAAATACGAGAATATTCCACGACCAAACGAATAGCAATAAATGAATATTTTATAACCACTTGCTTACGAAATATTCGTATTTTACCCACAACTATGAATATTTTATAACCACTTATTTCTTAATAAAGAGAAAATTAAATTTCATTAATTTTAGTTGGGGTCTTACATTAGTTAATTATTAATCAAATCATACCTTATAAGATATTTCAAAATAATAAATAGAAAATTAAATTTCATTAATAATAATTTTGGGGTCTTCGTTACATGACTTCTCTTGTGTGGAATGCACCGCGACGCGGTTTTCAGTGGCGACGTCGTGAATAAAGATGACAAGTTGATAGGTATCAATGTGACGTACTATCTAAGTCTTGGATGAGGTCACGATTTTTGAATGATATTTGTATCGTTAATAAATTTCTGGCGTATTCTTGAAGACTTCTAGCCTACCCTAGAGCATGAAATTGAATTTTGTATTGACCCCAGACAAAACCCATTTCTTAAACCCTCAAATATTTCTTCAACTAAAATGAACGTAACATGCGCCAAAGACATAACTAAGAATTCATAATGCCCGTACCGAGTTCTGAAGGTAGTCTTTGGAATATCCTCAGTTCTAATCTTCAGCTGATGATATCCAGAATGAAGATCGATCTTTGAAAAGAATTGTGCTCCTTGCAACTAGTCAAACAGGTCATCAATATGAGGTAGCGGATACCTATTCTTGATGGTGACATGGTTCAATTCTCGATAGTCAATACAAAGTCGCATACTCCCGTATTTCTTCTTTACAAATAAAACAAGAGCACCCCAAGGAGATGTACTGGGGCCGAATGAAACCGATGTCCAACAACTCCACGTAGTTGGACCTTTAACTCACGAAGTTCAATAGGAGCCATTCGATATGGGGTTTTAAAATGGGCTTTATGCGAGTTCAAGATCAATAAAGAATTCAACTTCACGTTCGGAGGTGGCCAGGAAGTTCTTGAGGAAATACGTCAGGAAATTTACTAACAACATGAATATTATTCAAATCTAACGTGTCTTTATTCAAATCCATAACATGGGCTAAGAAAGCTTGACATCCGTTTTTCAATAAACGAATAACTTTATGACTTGATATGACAGTGATTGATTTTAGTGGTTTAGTTGCTTGAATTCGTACAACAGGTTGGTTAAAAACTAACAACCTTACGAAAACAATCAATTTTGGCATGATGAGTAGTTAACCAATCAATCCCTAAAATCACACCAAAAGCAAGTATATTTAAAGAGATAAGGTCAACAGGTAATGTGATGGTGCCAACTTGAATCAAACAAGATTTATAAGCGATGGATGTGATGAAAGTTTCTCTAATCTGAGTCTCCGCGAGATAAATCAAAGTCAAATTTCTACGGAGTTAAGTTCAAACGTTGAGCACAAGCAGGAGAGATAAATGAATGGGTAGCACCGGTATCTAGTAAGGTATAAACTTCGTAAGAATTTATGATTAGTTTACCCGTGATTACCTCGTTTGGGTTCCTCGCATTTTGACCAGTCACGACAAACGCTCTTCCAGGAACCATTGACTTTGACTTTTCAGGGACAGCCTTTTGAGTCACCATCCCCACTAGACTTGGTTTCGCTACTGTACAATCTTGAACGATTTGTCCTTCCTTTCCAAAATTATAACATACCTTGAAATGTTGTGGGGAGTTTGGACTGATATGTCCCTCTTTTCCGCATTTATAGCATACGACCGGTGGTCGTTCTCCTCCCTTAGAACCAGTTGTTGCTGGTGCTGACGTCTTCGCATTGTCATTGTTGAGTCTCCTCGTTTTAAAATCTCCCCCCGACTTGCTTCTTCTATTTTCATTGCCATGACTACCACCAGAGTGGTTACCGCTTTTGTCCGTATTTTTCTTTCTCCGCTGATTAATGTTGTTCTGATGATTGTTGTCAGTGGTATGATCCTGGTTGTGGTCCCTCAGTTGAACGTACTTGTTCTCTCGCTCTTATAATTGAGCCCTGCTGACAACATCTGAATATAGAGAAAATTTATGAGAAATGAGATATTGACGTATGTCGAGTTTCAAACCTCTCAGAAACATCCATGTCATACGTTCCTCATTCTCCACCAAATGAGGTGCAAACCTGGATAACTCTGCAAACTTCGCCTCGTACTCGGACACCATCATGTTATTTTGTTCTAATCTAATAAACTCCACTTCCTTCATATAACGAATACTTTCAGGAAAGTACTTGTCATTGAACAGTTTCTAAAACGTCTCCCAAGACTTGCTGAGTGCGGCTGGATGGGTACGCTTCACAGATTCCCACCAGTAATCTACCTCATTACGGAACATAAAGGTGACGAATGGAACCTTCTGTTCCTCCATGCATCCCAAGACGTCGAATATCTTGGTAATTTATTTGACCCACATTTCGCTTTTAATCGGATCCGCTTTCCCGAGTGCGGTGGTCCCAACTCTTGAATCGCTTGTTTGTGATAAACCGTAATGCGTTGTTATCATTTCCACCGTATTTTGTGCACGAGTCTCCCGTCGATTTTGCATGAAGCGCAAAAAGCTTCTAAACATTAAAATGCGTTCATCGTCGAACAGCGGTGGTGTTGTTTCTGGGAGGAACATTGTCTACTGTTGCATGTTCTCCTCATTGGTGAGTAAAGGAGTCTCCATGTTCTCATTTACTCCACTGTTAACATTCTCAGTCGACATTCTCAAATACTGCCATAAAATAAGGGTTAATTAAAGAAATTAACATATCACATAATATCCCTATATACTGACCAACCAACAAATAAACTTAGGTAAGACACACTAGCGAAGGTTTTACTCGTCTCTCCCCTCCTAGTTCTATTCCCCGATCTCCGCCACAGATCATATCCCTAAGCTCTAATACCAACTGTGACTCCCCCAAAATAGGTATACAACGCTCATTCTGAGTCACCAAAATACATGGTACAAAATCAACTACAACTTTATTAATACAATTATAAATGCAAATCGACAACACATAAACTGTGAGTTTAAATACAAATATTGTCATCTAGACAATATCCACACTCAAATAAGTCCTCATTACAATTATTGATACATTATTTTACAAAAATGGTGAGGACTACTAAAACAACACTCTAAAACCATCATTCCACACCCCGACTAGAACTCGCTACATTCTCGCCTCCTGAGAAGAAAAATGGAACAAAAAGAAAAAGGGTGAGCTCAACTAGCCCAGTAAAGAATATTATGACTAAGATAATATAGAACAAATTATCGTTAGTCTTCAACAGAAAAAATCGATAAAATACAATAGGCAACAAGTTTCGAGATCAATATTTGCAATGAAATAATAATTCATGTAGATGAGTTACGTGAGAATGAAATCTACTATAATCTATGAATTTAAAAGTCCATCATCAATATTTTATCCCCTGTAACATCAATATTGAATCAAATATTCATCTTGCACTCACAGCCAAAGATATTCATTAGTTGGTCATGTTCATCTCAAACACTGTACATCTTTTGCACTGGGCCAAAGATATTTATAAGAAACTCAACCATCTTTGCACTACAGGCCAAAGATATTCAGTAATATCATCATTTAGGAGTGAGGATGATGAAAAATATTTTAAAGAAAACGAATCCAGTGAAACAAAAGAGCCAAATATTAAGGATTCGTACTTTAAACAGTCCAAGTTCAAAAATACTTCATTAATAATCTTAGTGAAGTAAAATTCAAGAATGAGTAAAACATGGATACAATCAAAACTAGTATCCATAATAGATATTTTGGACAAAAAAACAAAAATTTAATTTTTACGTGAATAGTCTTTAGTATTCGTGAATAGTGTGTCGATATCGTGAATAGTGTCGATATCGTGAATAAGAACTCCCAAACACTAAAAGACAATAATTTCACAAGAAAAATGATATTAGAAGAAATAATATCATTTAAAAAAAAATAATATCTCTTACCTCGAAAAGACAGTACTTCTGACAGTACTTCAATAATTCATAATAAATAGCCCTTTTATCAAAAAAATTCGAATCTTATGTCCATTCCATAGGAAATTCCATTCTCTACAACTTTATAAGTTTAAGTTTTTCCAAATTCCAAGTAGAAGTTGACCGAAATCCATAAACGGATGATTTTACGGGTTATAATCCAATTTCTGTCACAAAGTGGGGCCCACAAACATGTTTAACGTATTTTAAATATTTTTTGTAAAAAAAATACTCTTCTTCCTCATTTATTCATATATCACACATTCATTGTAAAATATCACCATTATTATATTATTAAAATATAATAATATTTTTAAATGAATTATTTATCAGAAAAGATAAAATATCAATTTTTCAACAATTGTCACTTTAAAATTTTCTCCATCTATATCCACATAAAATGAATATTTTCCTTATCATATAAATCAATAATTAATTATTCACAAATAATATTACTGAGAATCACAATCTGCAACCGGTAGTAGTTCAGGAAGAGAGGGCTTTCAATAAGGATTTCTCCTTCTTGGTAGCCTTGATTAGGTGACCAAACCTCTCCTGACAGAACTTTCTAGACATTGCCAATAATGTTATCTAATAATATTATTCAAATAATATGAATTATTGATCTGATAATGGAAAATACTGTGTAGTGACAATTATTGAAACAACAACAATATAAAATATCAACGTAACAATTATTAAATCAATAAAATAAAATATTGAATAGTAATTACTGTAACAATGATTGAGTAGTGTCTTCTTACGTAAGAATCAATAATTGGTGTAATACTGTGTGCTAGTGTGTTTTTAACCAAAGGGTATTCCAGCATATTAACATAATAACTACGCCGTTATTTATAAACAACTTATATTTGTCGTTTTCTTCATCCAATCGCTTTACGTTATGGGGCCCACACAAGGCTGCGCCATCGTACGAATATTTCCCGACAGTAAGAATATTCCACGACCAAACGAATATTCTCTGACAATAATGAATATTTTATAACCACTTTCTTATTTGAAATATTTGGGCATTTTACCCATAACTAACCACATTAATCAAATCAACCCTTACTATTTCAAAATAATAAATAGAGGAAATTCAATTTCATTTATAATAAGTTGGGGTCTTACAACCTCCTCTCCTTATGAAATTTCGTCCTTAAAATTGACGTACGTACCTGGTGTTTCGAAAAGGTGAGGATACCTTGCTTTCATTTCCGTTTCCAATTCCCAAGTCATTTCCTCAATAACATGGTTCTTCCATAAAACTTTGACTTGTGGTATGACATTTGTGCGTAGGACATGCTCCTTCCTATCCAAGATCTTGACAGGTACCTCTTCATACGTTAAGTTTTCGGCTATCTAAATGCGGTTCTAACTTCAATAACGTGGTTCGGGTCTTTCACATATTTACGAAAGTACGTGAGATATATGAAAAACCTTATGAACACGAGACATACTTGGAGGTAACGCGAGTCTATAGGCTACTTTTCCTACTCGGTCAAGAATCTGAAATGGACCAATAAATCATGGATTTAGCTTTCCTCGTTTCCCAAATCTTGTAACTCCCTTCCATGGAGCAACACGCAACAATACATGATCCCCAATACTAAATTCCACGTCTTTTCGATGAAGATCTGCATAACTCCTTTGTCGATCTTGTGCCGTTTGTATACGTTGTCGAATCATTTGGATCTTTTCTGTAGTAATACGTACCAACTCGGGTCCCAACAATGTTGCTTCACCCACCTCATCCCAACATATTTGAGAGCGACACTTTCTTCCATACAATGCTTCTAATGGAGCTACCCCTATACTTGTCTGATAACTGTTGTTGTAGGAGAATTCCACCAATGGTAAATACTTATCCTGTGACTCCCCCAAATACAAATTTCGAATGGAGCTACCCCTATACTTGCCTGATAACAGGTATACATCACCCATTTTGAGTCGCCAAATACATGGTACAAAATATAAATACAAACTTAATTATACAACTGACGTGTAATATACAACAAAATATAAATGAGAGTTTAAATAGGAATATTGCCTTCTAGACAATATCCACTCTCAAATAGAATATTATGACTAAGATAATATAGAACAAATTATCGTTAGTCTTCAACAGGGAAAAATCTGATAAAATATAATCGACAACAAGTTTCAGATCAATATTTGCAGCGAAAATAATAATTCATAGATGAGTTACGTAGAGAATGAAATCTACTATAATCTATGAATTTAAAAGTCCATCATCAATATTTTATCCCTGTAACATCAATATTGAATCAAATATTCATCTTTGCATTATAGGCCAAAGATATTCATTAGTTGGTCATGTTCATCTCAACACCTGTATATCTTTGCACTACGGGCCAAAGATATTCATAAGAAAATCAACCATCTTTGCACTACAGGCCAAAGATATTCAGTAATATCATCATTTAGGACTGAGGATGATGAAAAATATTTTAAAGAAAACAAATCCAGTGAAACAAAAGAGCCAAATATTAAGGATTCATACTTTAAACAGTCCAAATTCAAAAATACTTCATTAATAATCATAGTAAAGTAAAATTCAAGAATGATCAAAATATGGATACAATCAAAGTTAGTATCCATAATAGATATTTTGGACAAAAAACAAAAATTTAATTTTTCTATGAATAGTGCCGCATTCGTGAATAGTGTCGTATACGTGAATAGTAATCCCGACACTAAAAGACAAGAATTTCAGAAGAAAAATCTTACCAATATTCCGGCATAATAATATTAGAAGAAATAATATTATTTTTTTAAAAAAATATCCCTTACCTCGAAAAGACAATACTTCTAACTGGAATATTGGATATAGTGCTGAAGGGATCTTGCACCGTATAGCAACACTCAAAGTATCAAAATACTCACAAGAATACGCTCGATAATATAGAGAGAGCAAACTTCAGTTTCTGGTGTGATTTTCAATTCTAACCTAAGCACCCTATTTATAAGAAAATGCTTAGAACACCAAAGCAGAAAATTTAATAAAATAATAATATAATTACAAAATTTCAAGCCCACCTTAAACCAACTGAATTCAGCACATTTATATCACATGTGAGCCCACTTAATTTCAAAAAAAATGTTTTTCTTAAATAAAATAATTAATAATTCCAAAATTCAATTATTCTGGAACTTTAGAGCTTCAATAATTCATAATAAATAGCCCTTTTATCAGAAAAATTCGAATCTTATGTCCATGTCATAGGAAATTCCATTCTCTACAACTTTGTAAGTTTAAGTTTTTCCAAATTCCAAGCAGAAGTTGATCGAAATCCATAAACGGACGATTTTGCGGGCTATAATCCAATTTCAGTCGCAAAGTGGGGCCCATAAACATGTTTAACATATTTTAAACATTTTTTGTAACAAAAATTCTCTTCCTCCTCATTTATTCATATATCACACATTCATTGTAAAATATCACCATTATTATATTATTAAAATATAATAATATTTTTGAATGAATTATTTATCAGAAAAGATAAAATATCAATATTTCAACAATTGTCACTTTAAAATTTTCTCCATCTATATCCACATAAAATGAATATTTATCTTATCATATAAATCAATAATTAATTATTCACAAATAATATTACTGAGAATCACAAAACCCGACAACCAAGTTTCTCAGGAAAAAGGGCTTTCGATAAGGATTTCTCCTTCTACAAGCGCAATTAGGTGACCAAACATCTCCTTAGACGGAATTCTCTAGACATTGCCAATAATGTTATCGAATAATATTATTCAAATAATATGAATTATTAATCTGATAATGGAAAATACTGTGTAGTGACAATTATTGAAACAACAACAATATAAAATATCAACGTAGCAATTATTGAATCAATAAAATAAAATGTTGAACAGTAATTACTGTAACAATTATTGAGTAGTGCCTTCTTACGTAAGAATCAATAATTGGTGCAATACCATGTCTCTTCTTATGTTTTAACCACCGGTATTCCAATGATGATACTTGATAACAACTACGCCGTTATTTATAAACAACTTATATTTGTCGTTTTCTTCATCCAATCGCTTTTCGTTATGGGACCCACACAAGGCTGCGCCATCGGACGAATATTCCCCGACAGTGAGAATATTCCACGACCAAACGAATATTCCCCGACAATAATGAATATTTTATAACCACTTGCTTATTTGAAATATTTGCGCATTTTACCCATAACTAACCACATTAATCAAATCAACCTTTACTATTTCAAAATAATAAATAGAGAAAATTCAATTTCATTTATAATAAGTTGGGGTCTTACAAGTACTGTGGCTGAGTATGAGTCAAAATTTCAACAGATTTCTAATAAGATTTATGGTCTACAAGAATCATTTCTTAAGGGTTGTTATGTGGGTGGTCTTAGAGGAGATATTCAATGTGAGGTTATTGGAGCACAGCCATATAATCTGCAACACGCTATTAGGTTATCCAAATTATATGAGGGGAAGTTTGGGGCTGGAAGGGCTCAAAAATTTCAACCTAGAAGCAATAGTACTCTTACTATGATAGGGGCTAAGTCTCAAAATAGCCTTGCTATTAAGAATGTTATAGTACCCTATGGAACACCTATAGCAGTTGAAAAGAGCTTCAGTTCCACATTAACTCCTTATCACATATCGCCTATCAAAAAGCTTACCTATGCAGAAAGACAAGCTAAATTGGAGAAGGGACATTTTTTTAACTGTGATGAAGCTTGGCACAAGCGACACAAATGTAAGGGTCAAATGTCACTTTTACTATTGGATGGGGTGGTACCTGATGATTGTGAAGGGTTAGAGCAGGATAACAATTATGGGATAGGAAATGAAGAAGTAGAAGTTGTCCAAAACCCAGAGGTGGGAAACCTATATGCCTTGATAGGTTCACCTAATACTAGATGCTTAAGGATGATGGGGCATATTGGAGAAAAGACTTTGCAAATATTGATTGATGGAGGAAGTAGTCATAATTTCATCCAAACTAGAGTTGCAAATTACTTGGGGCTAGACATCATACCATCACCACAATTTTCTGTCATTGTGGGAAATGGTGATACCCTTAAGTGTGTGGGGAAGTGCACCCAGGTTCCTTTTGAGATTCAAGGGTACAAATTCACAGCTGATTTCTTTGTGATAGACCTTCATGGAGCAGATTTGGTACTGGGGGTGGCTTGGCAGGAAGGTTTTGGGGAATATAGGATCAATTACCAACAGGCCTATATAAAGTTTTGACATGAAGGTCAAGAAATCAGTTTACAAGGGGAGAAAACTGATTCAACCTCTATTGCAGCCAATCACCTTCATCAGTTGTTCAAAAAAAAAGAAATAGCTCAGTGTTATCTTTTACAGCTTATACAATCTCCCAACACCAACACTATTTCACACCATGATCCACTTTCCATCACTTCCAGTCTTCATTCCCTACAAACCACAGAACATCCCATATCAGCCATAGTCAATCTTCTAAACCAGTTCAAGGAGGTATTTCAGGATGGAATGCTGCAATCAGGACTGATCAGGCCTAGTAACAGTTCATACAGTTTTCATGTCCTTCTTGTAAAGAAAAAGATGGGACTTGGAGGTCATGTGTGGACTACAGAGCTCTAAATGTAGTCACATTGAAAGATAGGTTTCCCATACCTACTGTGGATGAACTGTTAGATGAACTACAAGGTGCAAGGTATTATTCTAAAATTGACCTCAGATCTGGTTATCACCAAATCAGAATGGCTGTGGAAGATGTTCATAAGACAGTTTTCAGAACCCATAGTGGACATTATAAGTTCTTGGTCATGCCCTTTGGCCTATCCAATGCCCCTTCCACTTTTCAAGCAACTATGAATGTTGTGTTTCAGGAATATTTGAGGAAATTTGTTATTATATTCTTTGATGACATCTTAGTTTTCAGTCCAAACTTGGAATCTCATGTGCAGCATTTGGCATTAGTGTTAGACTGTCTTAAGTTAAATTCACTCTATGCTAAGTTTTTCAAATGTCGTTTTGCTGTCACAAATATTGAATACTTGGGCCACATCATTAGTTTCCAAAGTGTACAACCAGATCAGACAAAAATAGAAGCAATGCTTTCTTGGCCCAAACCAATCAATGTGAAACAGCTAAGGGGATTCTTAGGCTTAACTGGGTATTACAGAAAGTTTGTTAAGGGTTATGTAGCCATAGCAAGTCCTCTAACAGACTTACTCAAACATGAAGCATTTAAATGGACTGTGAAATCTGATGAAGCATTTTTGCAGCTAAAACAAGCACCCACACGTACCCCTGTGTTAGCTCTACCAGATTTTTTAAAACCCTTCTCCCTAGAAACTGATGCATCCACTTTTACCATTGGGGCAGTCCTCTCACAAGACAGGCATCCCATTGCTTATTTCAGTAAAAAGTTGTGTCCAAGAATGCAAAGATCCTCTACTTATATCAGAGAATTGTTTACAATTACTTCTGCTGTAGCTAAGTGGAGACACTATCTATTGGGGGCTAAATTTTATATCTATACTGACCAACAAAGTTTGAAGGGGCTTATGCAACAGGTTATTCAGACTCCAGAACAACAATATTATCTCACCAAGTTGTTGGGCTACACTTATGAGATTATCTATAAACCAGGCAAAAATAATGTGGCAGCAGATACAATGTCTAGACATCCTACATTAATGTCACTTACCATCCCAATATTCTTGATTCTTGAAGACATTAAGAGGGAACAATCTTCAGCAGCTGAACTGCAACACATTAAGGTTAAACCCCCTTGGTAAGTCAGAAATGGGATTTATCTCTACAAGGGGAAAATCTATATTCCAGTGCAATCTCCATTAAAGATTTCTCTGTTGAAAGAATTTCACAATTCTCTAGAAGGGGGGCATGGTGGGGTACACAAGACTTTTATGAGGTTATCTACCAGCTTTTACTGGGATAACATGAAGAAGGAAGTCACTGACTATGTAAAAACCTGCACAGTTTGTCAGCAAACTAAGGCCATTAATGTCAGTCCATATGGCTTGCTACAACCTTTGGAAATCCCTAAACAGATTTGGGAAGATATCAGTATGGATTTCATCACTCACCTACCAACATCTTAAGGGTATACATGTATTTTTGTAGTGGTAGATAGGCTGTCTAAATCTGCTCACTTTGGTCCACTGCCAACTAATTACACAGCTTCAAGGGTGGCTTCACTTTTCTGGGATATGATTAGCAAACACTATGGTCTTCTAAAATCCATAGTTAGAGAGATACCATATTTCTTTCAAAATTTTGGACTGAATTGTTCAAGTTACAGGGGACAACACTCAGAATGTCATCATCCTACCATCCACAGACTGATGGGCAGTCAGAGGTGGTGAACCGATGCCTGGAACAGTATTTAAGGTGCTTTGTTTATGAGGAACCTCATTTATGACATAAATTCCTTAGCTTGGCTGAATGGAATTACAACACTTCCTACCATACTGCAATAAAACAGACTCCTTATGAGGTAGTCTATGGGAAGAAACCTCTAGCCCTTGAACAATACTTACCTGGCACAGCTCAAGTGGAGGCTGTGGAGACTAATCTTCAAACAAGAGATGAAAAACTAAAGATTCTATAGAAAACCTTACAATCTGCACAGTTAAAAATGAAGACTCAAGCTGATAAGCACAGAACTGATTTCTCTTTTGATGTAGGAGATCTGGTGTTAGTCAAGCTTCAACCTTATAGACAGCAAAGCTTATACTATAGAACCTCTCAAAAACTCAGTAGGAGGTACTATGGCCCATATCCAGTTGTTCAAAAAATAGGGTATGTTGCATACAAGCTGGAACTCCCTGAAGAATCTAAAATTCATCCAGTCTTTCATATTTCCCTCCTCAAGAAGTTTCTTGGGGAAAATCTTACACCAGTTGCTACCTTACCAACTCATACTTGGAACAACCATCCCTTAATAGTACCTCTAGCCATCCTAGAAACTAGACAGAAACTTGTTGACAATTATTAGGAATCACAAATTTTGGTTCAGTGGGAAGGTATACCTTTAGAGGAAGCCACTTGGTTATCTGTTACTCAATTCAAGAATGCATACCCTAATGTCCACCTTGAGGACAAGGTGTCTCTTGAAAGGGTGAGTATTGATACACTTAACATGTCTAAAATAATGCAGGTGTCAACTGAAATTGATGGCATGGATCAGACTCAACAAACCTAGGACAATGAAGCAGAAAATATAACAGATGACTAAGACAAGGATGACCATGAAGACAATGTGATGGTCTAAGACATGATTAACCAGGAAGAGCTGATGGAAAAGGAGATTGCAGAGCAAGTGGAAATGGAGGAGAATGAACTAGAAGATTTAATTACACTAAACAAGCTCAGGAGATCAAGGAGGGAAATTAGAAAACCCATTTGGATGAGAGAGTACATAAAGGGTAAAAAGGGTAATATTTAAAGTAGTAGAGTTTTTTGTAGAAATGACAGTTAGGCTATCCAGGTGATGTAATAAAGGACCAATCAAAATGAGGAGTTTATTGTCTAGATTTTTGTACCCATGATGGTATAAAAACACTCTCTTGTAATCAGAAATGGGTATTGAATGATATAAAACTTTCCTCTTTTATCAATTTTTTCTCTGTCTTCTTTAGCCTAGCATGGTATAAACTCTGACTACATTGAGCCTCTGGTCGATATGGGGCGAGATCACCGAAGTCATTTGTTAAATTGAATCTTTCCCTTGCCGCAGAGCTTGATGATATAATTCCAATACTTATTAAAGTACTTATATTGTTAAATAATCAGTTAAAATCAAATGTGGCATTAAAAATAAATGAACTATTCAATCATTTCAAATTAAAGTTAGGTATAGTAAATTATTACTACCTAGTATGACTCATAATAGTAGTTGTTTCAACCATCGTCTAATAGCTCCTAACCAAAATTAAAATAAAGAAACCACAACAGAGTTCAGTGTACCTGAAAAAGAGCAACGATGATAAAAGGATATATGTTTAGTGAATATTTTGAAATAAAAAAATCATTCTTAAATATGTAACAACTCTATCAAACAAATAACTCAATAAAAGAATTGTACTTTGGAATTGATCTGATGTGTAGAAAGATATAGAAAGAATAAGAGATTCTAACACAACCCACATCTCATCCATTATAATACCTATCAAAGTATTGATATTGTAAGACCAGAAATTTTTAAATAAAAGGAATTTCCTTTATTTTGAAATAGTAAGGGTTGATTTGATTTAATGTGGATAGTTAAGGGTTAAATACGTAAATATTTCAAAATAAGCGAGTGGTTATAAAATATTCATTGTTGTTAGGGAATATTCGTTTGGTCGTGGAATATTAAATCATGTCGGAAAATATTAAATACTGACAGTAGCGACCATAATGTGGGCCCCATGTGAAAGCGATTGGATGAAGAAAGCGACAAATATAAGTTGTTTTTAAATAACGGGCGTAGTTATTCTGAATTATCTTGTTGGAATACCCGGTGGTTAAAAAACACACTAATCTGGCGTTGTTGAGCAGTAGCACTGCAGTATTGCACCAATTATTGATTCTTACGTAAGAAGGCACTACTCAATAATGGTTACGATAATTATTGTTCGATATTTTATTGAGTTAATAATTCTTTGTGTTGATATTTTATATTCTTTGTTGTTTTGATAATTGTCATTACACAATTATCTTTCATTATCGAAGCAATAATTCATATTATCTGAATAATATTATTAGATAACATTATTGGCAATGTCTAGAAAGTTACATCTAAGGAGAGGTTTGGTCATCTAATTGCGCCAAGATGAAGAAATTCTTATTGGAAAGCCCCTCTTTCAGGAAGCGCACAGTTGTCAATATTGTGATTACGTAATATTATTTGTGAATAATTAATTATTGATTTATATGATGAGGAAAATATTGATTTTATGTGGATATAGATGGAGAAAATTTTTAAAATGACAATTGTTGAAAATTAATATTTTATCTTTTTACGATAAAATAATTCATTTAAATATATTATTTTAATAATATATTAGCGGTGATATTTTACAATGAATGTGGGATATATGAGTATATGAGGAGGAAGAGTATTTTGTGGCATTAAATGTTTAACACATGTTTTGTGTGTTGGTGGACACAATTATTAATAGAAATTTGATTATAGCATGTAAAATCGCCTTGGTTTGTGGATTTCGGTCGATTTTTGTTTGGAATTTGGAAAAACTTTCTTCTGCAAAGTTGTAGAGAATTGAAATTCCTATAAAAACTCGCGAGATTCGAATTTTCTGATGAAAGGGCTATTTATTATGAATTATTGAAGTTCAAGCTCAAAATAATTGATTTTGGGAGTTTAAATTATTTTTGTTAAGAAAAACGTTTTTGTATTTTTTGGACATCATTAACATGTGTGGCTGGTGTTTTGACCAAAAGGTGGGCTAAGAAAAATTTGTATAATTATATTAATAATATATTAAATTTTCGCTTTGGTATTCTAAGCATTTTCTATAAATAGGGTCTTGGGTTAGAATTGAAAATCATTTTTTAAAGCGAAGTTTTCTCTCTATTTCTCTCTCGATATTTTGGCGTATTCTTGTGAGTATTTTGAGTATACTTTGTAGTATTGCTAGGCGGTTGCAAGTTCCTTTGAGACTATACCCTGTATTCTAAATTAGAAATCTTGATCTTTCGAGGTAAGGGATATTATTTTTTTTTGTAATGATATTATTTCTTCAATATCATTATCTTTGAAATGTTGATCTGAAGTTTTTATCAAATTTAGAACTTTTTCTTGTCGGGAGTTCTTATTCACGAGTTCTTATTCACGATTCTTATTCATGAAAGTTCTTATTCACGAGTTCTTATTCACGAGTCTTATTAATGAAGCGTGCGTGAAGATGTTTTTGTGGAATTTCTATCTTTTGGTGTGAGTTACTATTCACGTATCTGGCACTATTCACATATCTGACACTATTCACGTGATATCTGGTCTTATTCAATAGAAAAATAAAATTTCTTCTTTTCGTCCAAAACATCTATTACGGATACTAACTCGATTGTATCCATGTTTTGATCATTCTTGAATTTTACACCACTATGATTATTTTTGAGGTATTTTTTGGGCGTGGATAAAACCAAGTACGAATCCTTAATCCTTAATCCTTGTCATTTTGTTTCTTTTGGATTCGTTTCTTTTAAAATATTTTTCATCATCCTCGGTCTTAAATGATGATATTATTGAATATCTTTGGCACGTAGTGCAAAGATGAATGATTCTGAAGAATATCTTTGGCACTGTAGTGCAAAGATGAGCAGTGTTGAGATGAACATGGACCGATTGATTAATATCTTTGGCACTGTAGTGCAAAGATGAGCAGTGTTTAAATGAACATGATTGGTGATGAATATCTTTGGCTGTAGTGCAAAGATGAATATTTGATTCGAGATGTATATTGATTGATGTTACGAGGAGGATAAAATATTGATGATGGTATTAAATTCATAGATTATAGTAGATTTCATTCTCTACGTAACTCTTCTATGAATTATTATTTTTATTGCGAATATTGATCTCGAAACTTGTTGTCTATTGTATTCTATCGATTTTTCCTGTTGAAGACTAACGATAATTTTTGTATATTATCTTAGTCATAATATTCTTCTTGGGCTAGTTGAGCTCACCCTTTTCCTTGTTGTTCCATTTTTTCTTCTCGGGAGGCGAGAATGTAGCGAGTACTATTAGTGGGTATAGAATGAAGATTTAGAGAGAGTTGTTTAGTAGTCCTCACCATTTTGTAAAATAATGAATCAATAATGTGATGAGGATTTATTTGAGTATAGATATTGACTAGAAGATAATATTTGTATTCAAACTCACAGTTTTACTGTTGTAATAATAAAGTTGTAGTTGTTTCTGTACCATGTATTTGGCGACTCAGAATGGGTGTTGTGTATACCTATTTTGGGGGCGTCACAGATATTGTTAATTAATTAGTCCAAATCTAATTAAACTTATATATAGTAAAAAAATTAAATGAACCATTCAAGCATTTCAAATCAAACTTAGATACAATAAATTATTACTACCTACTCATATTTATAATAGTAGTTGCTTCAACCATTATCCAATAGCATCCAAACCAAACACAAAACAAAGATTAAAAAATTTCATGATGTTCTAGATCGCCTTTAACATAGATTAAAAAAGTTCTTCTAAGTCTAAAATCCAGTTACGGTACTCTCTTTTGCTATTATATCAGAAAATGACTTTAATTTTAGACTTTTATTAATATTCCATTAGGTTAATATATTTAAGATATGGGTCTCAGTTTGATGCTACTCAATTTGTGACGCTCCCAAAATAGGTATACATCACCCATTCTGAGTCGCCAAATACATGGTATAATATTTAAATACAAACTTAATTATACAACATGAGCTGTGAGTTTTAATACAAATATTTTCTTCTAGACGGTATTCAAACTCAAAATAAGTCCTCATTTATTATCATAGTATTTCACTGAATAGTGAGGACTACTAATGCAAACATCTGGACCGTCACTCCGTTCCCCGACTAGTTCCAGTAATATTCTCATTTCCTGAAGAGAACAATAAAAGCAAATGGTGAGCTCAACTAGTCCAGTAAGAAATATTATGGCTAAGATAATGCAGAATAAATTATCGTTAGCCTTTAATAGTGTTAAACTGATAAAATATAATAAACATCAAGTTTAACTGCAGCGGAACAAGCAATCCATTAGAAGAGTCAAGTAAAGCATGATGTTTAACAGTGTTAAACTGATAAAATATAATAAACATCAAGTTTAGCTGCAGCGGAACAAGCAATCCATTAGAAGAGTCAAGTAGAGCATGATATCTACTATCTTCTATGATTTAAAAAGTTTATCATCAATTTTATCGCTGAGACTTAGCTTAATAAATAATCCACATCATCGAATCATCCTTGCACTACGGCCAAAGATATTCATTAGTATCATGACCACAAATTATCCATGCACTACGGGCCAAGGATATCTGTGACGCCCCCAAAATAGGTATACGCCACCCATCTTGGGTCGCCAAAAATATACACTAAAAAAATTTCATTTATACAACTGTCGTGCAAAATACGACGACACATATACTGTGATTTTCAATACAAATATAATAACGTATATAATACAAAAATATTCATACTCAAATTATTACAATGTCATCTGAAGTACAACAACAAATATTTTGAGTCCCCAAAGGAACACGAGAAGATTTATGTCCTCCTCATTCTAATGGAGTGAATTTTTGATGCTTCCAAATTCGAGTTCGTCTCACCCTATTATTGTTCACCAAAATTAAATATTAAATGATGTATAAAATATGTCACACACATTTTAAGTTCTCAGTACAATTATTATGCCACACCGTTTCATAATTTGATTAGGATTGTGACTAATTCGCAACACCACTTTATACCCATGTTCTCTCTGCTAGTCACAACTACACTTTTATTTCCTGAAAGGGGTGGTGAAGTAAAAGGGTGAGCACAAATAGCCCAGTAAAGAATATCATGACTTAAGATAATTAAATTATCAAAACAATTCAGATATTTAGATCATATGGTAGAAGATAAAAGTTTTCAACCATAATAGCAGCGGAATCAACAATCCATTAGAAGAGTCAAGTAGAACATAATGTCTACTATCTCTTCTAGATTAAAAATCCTTCGTTAATATTTCATTCCTGTAATACTCATCAACAGTTCTTTGTTATACCCAAGACAAAGAGAACTCTCATCACCTGTCTTCACCTGAACCACCACAGATTATAATTAAATCACAATTCATATTTATAATCAGGTAAATCAACAGTCCATCTTTGCACTACAGGCCAAAGATATACAACTGTAAAACCAATAATCAACAGTCCATCTTTGCACTATAGGCCAAAGATATACAACTGTAAAACAAATAACCAACAGTACGTCTTTGCACTACAGGCCAAAGATATACAACTGTAAAACCAATAACCAACAGTCCGTCTTTGCACTACAGGCCAAAGATATACAACTATAAAACCAATAACGCTGAGATTCAGCTTAATAGTATCACGACCACGAATTATCCATGCACTACGGACCAAGGATATTCGTGTTTTCACCAACGATCATGATTATACTGAATAATCCCTGGTCATAATCATACCGATCAACTATCCATCTTTGCACGTAAGCCAAAGAGGATTTTTATCACATCATTTGTAACATTACGGTCATGATTATACTGAATAATCTCTGGTCATAATCATACCAAGTCCATCTATGCACTACTGGCCATAGATGACTTTCAACACAATATAAGCATGAGAATGATGACAATGATATATATAATGAATAAACATAAATAATAAGAATAATAAGATAACATAAATCTTAGTGATTTTTAACTTAATTATCTAGAGTCCAAATTGATAACATAATAATAGATGAAGCACAAACTATTAAGGATATTCTAACCCTTTCAGGACTTTTCACCATTTAATGATAAAGCTGAATAAGCGAATAATAATATCTTACCATAATATGGAGTATAAAAAGAAAATGATATTCTTTCTACCATAAAATGATACCCTCTCTTACCACAATAATGACCTCCTTACCTTAACATGTGACTTGATTACGCTTTTCGTGAAATTGATCAACTTAAACAATGCTTGCATTCCTTATCTACACTTGGAGTAACCTTCCACTCAACAGAAATACTCACAATATTATAATCACAATATTGTAGTAAAAGAATTCTATACTTTTAGTGTAGTGATGGTGTGTGTTTAGTTGCTCAACCAGGCAACCTATTTATACTGAAAATTGAGGAAATAATTAACACACACGCTTTGACAAAATAACCAAATGAGGTATATAATAATGGTAATGGAATTTATGGTCCCATAGAGAAAATTAAACCAACTTGTACACGTTTTAAAAATAATTAAGTTGTGGTCCAGACTACTTTAGAAAAAGTAGAGTGTCAAGTCCTGTCAAACTTACTTTTGTAAAAGAAAATAATTGAACAAACATCTGTATATCATACTTATCTAATTCATCATTGATTAATGTTAAATATCATTATATTTGATAATGTTCATGTTTTACAACTTAGAACAACATCCTTTATCGTCGAAAACATTACACGTTGCATACATGCATGCCTGACGTCCTCCGATTGCCTCTGAATGCATAATAGTCCCTAAAATAGCCATTTTAGGCCTTGATACCGACCTCAAATCTCAAAACATAAAGAATGAAAGTTTTAGTTCTACTCGTTATCTTTCCTAATCATCCTGAATCACCTCAATTGGAGTTCGTATGAAAAAGTTCTGCCCAATTTTCTAAAGGACGTCCGGACAGATTTTGGCTTAACACTTGACCAGCGCCCAACTTTGGCCTTGGGCAAGCGCCTAGGCGCCCAAGAACAGAGTCTAAGCACCAAGCCTAGCGCCTAGGCGCTCGACCCTTGGCACTTAACTCTAATTTTCTAGATTTTGCAACTTTTGACGCACATACTTCAAATCTTCATAACTTCTTCATTTTAAGTCGGAATTAGTCCGTTTTCGAGGCTATGGAAAGATTGTAACATGCTCTACAAAACCTCCATGATTTCATAATTTTTTAGATTCATTAATTATTCTGAAATTTGGCTCAAAAGTCCCCCAAGACTAAGTTTTTCATCGTTTAACATGCTTTACGAAAACTTTCACCACTACTTTGATTTAAATAATTTTTAGTTTATTCAAATTGGAATATTTCCATAAATTCTTAATCTATAGATCATCCTCCTTGGATATTACACATAAATCAACTATTAACACTTTTACAAGTTTGATTTAAGTCCTCAAAATAACTTTTATTCATCCTCAAACACATGCCTAACTTTTTGATCTTAAATTTGATTATGAAATGGAATAAACATAAAATCATCATATACTTCATAATTAATTTGGATCCATCATGATTCCCTATAATCCAACCTTCAATAAATCAAACTCTTAGAAAAATTAAAGAGATGAAAAGTTTTCGTTTTATCTTTTGAGTTCTTATTCTTCCTTCATTGCTTCATAGTTTCATCTTCTTCTTTCTTCATTTCTTTCTTTCTTTCTTTCTCTTTCCTTTCTCTCTTCTATCTTTTCTTCTTCTGGACATGGCTACGGGAGAGAGCATGAGAGAATGAGAAGAAAAAAGGCTGCATATTTGACTTAGCCAAAATGAATGGCCAACCTCCTTGGAAAAATGAGAAGCAAAATGTCGAACATGTGACTTTTCAGCCAAAATGGATGACCACATCTTTTCCCCACAAAATAAATGGACCAATAGAAAAATATTTGGTGCATAATTTAGGGAAAGGTTTGGCGTATTGGGAAATTAAATCTCAGCAATCATCCCTCCCCTATCAGCCTTAGCCTCCCACGTGTCCACATTCTATAAGTTTAGTATCTCCTCTTTTATTATCTCATTTATCCAATTAATTGTTCATTTACCCATTTATAAATTTAACATTTTACAATTTTAAAATAATAACCATAAATTAATTTAGACTTTTATTTCATAAAAGTCAGGATCTTACAATATTCGTGTTTTCTCCAATGGTCATGATCATGCCAACCACTGTCCATCAATGCACTACGGGCCAATGAGTACTTTTACCACATCATTTGAAATATTATGGTCATAATTATACCGAATAATCTCTGGTCATAATCATACCAAGTCCATCTATGCATTACGGCATATGACTTTCATCATAATATAAGTATGAGAATGATGACAATGATATAAGAATTCAATTAAATGAAAGCAAAGGATAAATATTAAAGACTTTAACAATTTAATTTATCCAGAATTCAATAATGTCCATATTGTCAATATGATACTACTTTGTGGAGTAAAATTCAAGAATAATATTGTATCAAAAATGATTTGGACAAAAAAAAATCAATTTTTGCCATGAATAGCACCCCGAGTCAATAATAACCCATGAATAGTAATTCAGGAATAGTACTCTGTGAATAGTACCCCGTGAATAGTGCTTTGTGAATAGTAACCCGTGAATAGTACCCCGTGAATAATACTTCGACATGAAAAGCTTAACATTTAACAAGAATGTTCAAAAAATATCCTTGTGAAACGATACTGGATAAAGCGCAAATTTCAAGGATATTCTACTAATTTCACGGAGTATAGAAACAATACTTTAACATAATGAGTGTAAAATTAGGAATACGAAACGAAATAATATTACTCACATACTACAGAGTATGGAAGAAAATATTATTTCTTATAAATACTGGACAAAAATAATATTCCTTACCTCAGAAGGAGACTGGACACTAGAATAGTGAAGTAGCAGACTTCTCTTCTTCTTTCTCTCTATAGCTTCTCTCTCTATAATTGCTCTTGTGAGTCTTAGTGAATTGGTGAGAATGAAAGAAGAATGAGCTTCTATTTATAGAAAAATATAGTTTCGATAATTGCACGTTTTGGGGCTCGAAATATTACAATATAATACCTTCATCTTTTTCTTTATTTTTAATTTAGTCCTGCAAGTATTATCAAACTTGCACCACCTCCCCTAATAGTACATGCATGTAAATCAATAGTACATTCATGTGAATCAATAGTTCTATACATGTGAAAAAATAGTTACAGTATAGTACCTTCATCTATACCTCCATTTTTAATTTAGTCATTCAAATATTATCAATCTTGCATCACATCCCCTAATAGTACATGCATGTGAATTAATAGTACATACATGTGAACAAATAGTTATAAGCATGCGAATTAATAGCAATTAATTGCTCATTTATCCGATTAATTATCTGATTGGTCAATATAACCTCCAGAAGTCAATTAGTATTGAAATAAATATCGATTTCCACTAACACTAATAATTCCAACACAATGGAAATATCAATTTCATCTTTTATTAACACGAACTTATTCATCATGAATATTATAACTCATAATATTTAACAATCAGATCATTCCTAGGAAAGAGGGGACTTTCTGATAAGGATTTTTTCCTATTGTAGCCTTGATTAGGTGACCAAACCTCTCCGTGATGAACTTTCTACAGACATCGTCGATATTGCAAATAATAATATGAATAACTTTGTCGTCTCAATTATTGATTTAATAATATAAAATATTATGCGAGATGATCTTCGTAACAATAATTGAATCAATAATATGAGAGATATTATCAAAGAATCGTCGTAGTAATAATTGAGTATAAGCGAGTGACTTCTCACGTAAGCATCAATAATCAATACTGGTATGCTACTATGCAACCAATGCGTAGACATTATTATTTTTACCATAGAAAGTATTTCAAAGCGGTTTAACGGTAAAACTTTCTCCGTTATTTTTATAAAAAGATAATTATGTCGTTTTCTAACTCTGACAATAATTTCGGTTGTGGGGTCCACAAATATTCCGTCGTACGAATATTCCCTGTTAAAATGAATATTCCCCGGTCAATCGAATATTTTATAACCATTTGCTTATTTTGCAAAATTTGTAAATATTACCCACAACTATAATATTATATCAAATCCACACCATAATATTTAAAAATATATTTCGAGAAAAATTAATCTTTATTCATAAAAGTTGGGATCTTACACAATTTGTCACAGAACATTCAAATTAATCTAATTTTCCCCTCGGGGATTTATGACCTCATGACCTTTCTTGATAAGACTAATTAAATTCTCACATGAGACTGAAAATTCCTTCTGTGAAGTCTGAGACTAAATCTCTTTGGGGTCACTCAAATATAATTTACTATGGACTTGTCTGGTGTGTGTTGTTTGCGGAGTATTGCATGCACATGGTAGCTCACACAAGGCACACCTGAAGGGCAGTGTCATAGGTTCCTCCATTAGCAAAAAAGAATCTATTAGAAACATAATAAGAATTTGACTATTTATTGAAGCAGCAGGAGTGTTAGAATTTAGGATCACACACGCTATTACCCATAATAATAGAAATTAAGAATTAACACTTTGATTTACATGGTTGCTTGATTTGGAGTCTTCTACATGCGATTTGTTGTTTTATTGATGATTTCTTGGTTACATAAGACTTTACAATATATAGTATTTATAGCCACTAATCTCAGTCTCTACATACTGCAGAACAAGGCCCAGACAATTCACCTTTGGAAGTTCAAATAAGAACACAGGTGTTAAACTTACTCCAAGCTTACAAAGGAAGCACAACAGAGTTTTAGTGTACCTGTAAAAGGGCAACGACAATAAAGGATATATGTTCAATATATATTGTATAGCTTTTCATGCTTAAACATGAAACAAATCTATAAAATAAAAAACTCAATAAAAGAATTGGACTTTTCAATTGATCACTAAAATACAATTCATAAGAATTTGAATTTTATGATATATGATGCATAAATTAAGATTATCGTCTAAATCACAATATGATTCTTGAAATAGAATATGAATAAACAAAAATATACAACATACAACAGCTTAACATCTAATATGAGAAGACTCTTCGTCATCAAAGATGAAAGTACAATCTTTTAACCCATAAAAATAAATGAAATCTTAAAACAAATAGTTCCTTTGCATCTAATAATCTTTTCAGAAAACACCAACTATTTTAAACATAGCAAGTCACAAGGAGGGCAAAATTTCATTTTCTCATTAACTAGAAGGAATACATTTGTTTTATATTTATTTGAAATAATATCACCTGATAAAATGCTTTGCTAGCAAAAACAAATAATGAAGGGAAAGTTATAAGGTGCATAAGGACCACAGAATAAGCCTAACACATAACATAAACATCAATACTAAAAAAATGAAAATTTATTGTTGAATATATTGAAATATTTTATGAAAAAATAATAATATTATGACAGGTACCTACTTCAAATTCTGAAACACTTGTTTAAATACTACATTGATTGTAGTATTACTCAATTGTCCATTGTTGTTAACAATCAATAACTTCAGTCTATTTTTATTTTTTACCCGAGAGATCGCAACAACATGAGAAAGTGATTGTCCTTGACTTTTGTTTATTGTCATTGCAAAACAAATAGCTAGAGGATATTGTCTTCGTTGAAATTTAAATGGGAATGGAGATAGGATCATCCTAGCAATAAATACCTTGTCTCCCACATTGACATCAGCTTTGCAAGCACTATCAGAACTCAAATAAGTTTTTTCCTCGCCTGGATGTATAAAGTCATTCACTGTCTGTACAATTTCAAGTTTTCTGAATCAATGATGAATAAGTGCTTTCAACAATTATTGTTAATGGATTATAAGGAGATCATTAGGTATTTCTATAATTCCATCACCGATCTTTAAGATCCATTCTGAGAACTCCTTTATATGCTTCAGATTAGAATCATCAACATTTGATAGAAGCCTCATATTTTTTGTCAATCTTAAAACCTTTCAAAACTTCCACAAATATGAAGAGTTTATTGTGAATATTTTTAGAACAACAAGCAAAATTTGTCTGAAATCACCTCCAAAAACCACAATTTTACCTTCAAAAGTTTCCTGAAAACTAGGACAAGAGATAAAAGAAAAAGAAAAAAAATACATATATAACTTTTAAACATATACCTATCATTTATCAAAAATAAAATAATGGCAGAAAACAGTACTCAATTAATTAAAGAATAATAAATATTAAAATTTTCATATTATTTTTCTTTTGAAAATAAAATTATATTTCTAATTTTAAAATAAATAATAAAATATTTATTTATTCTCTAAACACTATCGAGTGTAATATAATAATAAGAATTTTTCTATATATCCGTTACTCTTTTAGAGTAATTTTTTCACATGCTGTGATATAAATAGTCTACTTATTTCATCTATTAATGAGAAAGTCATATGAAAAATTGATCTTAACGGCAACTTTAAGTCGGTTCAAAGCCAAACACTTCTATTATTGTTATTTAAAAATTAGGGTTTGGACAGTCAATAATGAAAAAGTGGATATGGAATCAAACCAGATCATAAAGATAATCGGGGCGAGAGTTCTTTTGTTTTACAAAAATGCTAGAGGGACCATGGATGGCGACAGGTGGGATTTTTATTTTTTTTTGTTATGACTTCTAAAATATTAATATAATTTATTAAAATTGAAATTTTTATAAAAAAATAATAATTTATGTGTCATTTAAATACATATAAATTTTTTTTTAATAAAAATTTCAATTCCAATAAATCACATTAATTTTTAAATCCTAACAAAAAACAAAAAAAAAAAATCCAACCGGTCGCCCGGCCCGCCGGTCCCCCGTAGAAGGATTGTTTGCTTTATAGTCTCCTCAAATCAATTTCTATTTCTATTGCTTTTGCTTTTCTTCCAGACTAGAAAAGTAAGTCTTCCTTTTTTGTTTTGTAGTCCCCTCAAATCAATTTCTATTGTTTTTCTTCCAGACTAGAAAAGTAAGTCTTCCTTTTTGTTTATTTTTCTCGGCATCACCAAGTACTCCTCCAAAATTAAATATACAATTTAATTTTCGAATCAAACAACTTATTAAACTTCAAATTATATTTGATTTTAATTTATATAATTATTATAATTATTTAATATATATAAAAACTATTAATAACAATATTTATTTATAACATTTTATGAGTCGTGCTAATTTTAAAATTTAATATGTCGTTTAACTTCAAAAGTCAAATTGTATCTCAAAATATTTTTTTGGCATACTTTTTTTATATAAAAAAAGAGATTATCAAATGCATGCAAATTCATATACAATCATAGTAAACTGAATAACAAAACAGAGAGCACTTGGCTGACATAATTTTCTTACTTCAGTCTGGTTAAACTTCCCAGAAGTCTTACAATAAAAAATATCAATTCTTTGCAACCACTGATGACATCACCACATTAAACATAAGCATCCTAATATAAACATAACTACTTGACATAAGCATCCTAATAAAAACATTACTTGTTCGTACTTCGCTTATAAGACTTGTCAGAACATTCTTCTTCTTTGCCGACGTCCATTTGGATCATCAAATAATATATTAGGCTCAGCCCAGAGTGGACAGGAACACGTTGGTTTCTTGGTCTTCCACTCAGCTCCACAATTATAGCAAAACTCATTCCCACATCTGCAGAAACATTTCAAAATTGCTCAACAAGGTAAGTATTGTCAAAAAGTTAGAATTAAGATAGATAAAAAAGATACCTAGCATATTACAATCCATGAAAGAGTGTCAAAACCCAAAATATAATTCATGAATACCAAAAGACAATTTAAAAGGAAAATAAGACTGTTTACTGCGCTAGGCCTTGGTAGAAATACTTTCTGTCCTGCAATCAATTGGTGGTTATGAAGTTGCTAACCAACATAAAACAACTATTTCCCCTTACTGTTGCAATTCACAAGCAAACTGAAAATATTCTTGGATCTCTCATTGCTTGCTACTACTCACATTAGTAACTGCTGAAATATTTACTCATAATATCATTATTTACTATTTGCAGGGTTCCATGTATGATAAGACGGGAATTTGGTGTCTGGCATAATGCACCCTTGCTGGTAGCTTCACAATTATATTTTTCAGTCAAATAATATGATTACATTTATTGCTTGCAGAAACACATCTCATCTTTTTTTATAGAAAATCCTTTTCTAGCACTCTTGCCATATATTGGTAGAAATGGGAAACCTAGCTCGGGAGTGTTGGAGGGAGGCAAACACACTTCTGTGAGATCATTTCATCATTTCAAATTAGAAGAACGACACATTATAACACAGAAACCATAAACCTCCCCTCCTTTAACAGTTAAATCAGTTGTTGAAGCCACACTTTCTTCTTTATTTTACTGAATGGACACAGTTTTGATTCCATTAGATTAATTTTAACAGATTGGCCACCATTGTTATCTCTTGCGAAAAGAAAGAAAGAGAAAAACATAAATCTATTGTTAATTATAAGTGATGACTATTTGAATGGTGATTTAAGTTGGTTACAACTCCCAGAAGTGCTTTACTTGAAAATACTGTGATAAAAGTTGTAGGTGAAACAGAAAATGATAAAATCAAACACTGTTGTTTCTAATTTATATTTCTACACATGAAGCTTCAAAACCAGATATGTTTTTGTTATGAATTCAAAAATGAAATGGAAACAATTTTCATGTTTATTATTAATATTTTTAACAAAATAAAATATTTCACATTACCAAACCATACCAAACAGACCATTCTAAAGGCGTAGACAAGTGATCTTCCATGCTTCGGCAATAAGGGCCACAAAACAAAGTAGTATTCTGGATAAACATATTTATCACAGGAAAAAAACATCACAAGATCGTGTTCATGGAAGACAAAGAATCACTGGTTTGTCTTCGAAGAAGTATAAAAAAAAAAGAATGACCGAGTGGAAAAAGAAAGTAAAACATAGTGCGTTGAAATTATCATAGGTCCCTAACTAGTATATTGAGCTTATACTTGGAAAATGCCATTAATATTATAGTCAAAATCAGACAGACAATCATAGAGTCTAAGGATATGCATTGATATTTCAGTAAATAATTATTATTAGTATATATGTAGATGCATTATATATTAAACTAGCCATGTCCCGTGCCTCCGGCGCTACATGGACGGTGGGATTTATCCCAGGCCCAAATGATTTATTAGGGTGAGCGGGAAATTTAAAATCAGTTGTATTTTGTTAGATAGATAGATAGATAGAAGAGGATTGTAAACTAAATGTTGGATGCAGGCCATGAACCAGGTATCTGTAAAAGTACAATGTAGAAATGATCTAGGCAATTTACTTATCAATAAAGAAAAAATAATTTCAAAGCTTATATTATAAACATGAGGGATACTTCAACAGCTATTAAATATAAACAACATTTCAATTTTAGGGCTGTTTTTTGGAAGAATATGTTGGCCAATTGGACTGCTGAATCTGTTGCTAGAATGGACATAATGAAGCTTTCAGACTGTCTATACTTGTAGGTATACCAAGTGAAGTCTTGTGTATTGGTTGTTAGCTATTAGGTCAACATGCTTCGGACATTGTTCTTCAATTAATATATCTACACCAAATAAAAGTTGACATAGCTAAGAAGGCAACTCGGAAAGAAGGGAAAGATATACCTGCAAGAAATGTGGTAGCAGCCTTCTGCAAGTTCAACCATATGATTGCATTTTAGACATTGACGCCATAGATTTCTTGATGCAAGAGACTTAAGCTTTGCCTCTTCTGGTAATGGACAAGGATTTAACCTTTTGAAGTCATAACAGGTCATGTTACTATGCCAAGGGACCTTGCAGTAGACACAGAAAAGACCACGACATTTAGTGCATTTTATGGCTCCAGCTTGTTCTACACCACCAGCTGAAGCATATCCATAAACCTCAGCTTTGGACATTAGAGCTGAGCACCTAGGAAATGGACAGTAAATTTTCAGTGATGCAGGAACTGAAGATTCCTTTATCCGCTGGCTCATTATGTCAAATAGTTCAGGAGTCAAGAAATTTTTGCAGCTCTCAATCTTCAATTCAAACTTGCATTCCTCGTGTGGGCATGTAGGAAGTATCCCTTGCAGCATTTTCACTTGCACATGCTGTCTCATACAAGAAAAGCAATACCGATGATCGCAGCCATTAACCGAAAACATCTGATTAACATCGGTATCTTCCAAACAAATTTTGCAATTCTCAATCAAATTTTTGCCAACTCTACTTTCTACTGGCCTAGAGATCTGAGAAACTATTGCATCTCTTGCAAGTTTCAATACATAATTGATATCCTTTCGCGCCACAAGAGCTGGACTGCAACGAATAAATTTTCTCTGGAGTAGAGTCACCTGATCAACCAAAGTTGCAACCTTTCGCTGTCTTGCTATCCATTTTCCAGTGACCTACATTAATAAATACAGCATGAACCAAGTAGTTAGGTATCTGATTACATGATGAACCAGAAGCTAATATTATTGCAGCTTTATAGCCTGGATACTTGTCTTAATAGGTTCACATCTTGCTAGATTTCAGAAAGACCTTGATTTCATTTAGATAATAAAGGAGATATACCTGGCTATACCCAGTATCTAGCATTTGGGTAAAAAAAATCAGAAGAGATAATGACACGGTAAAAAGGCTTTCAAACAGAAAGGAAGAAATAATGAAGGAAAATAACAACAAATAAAAGCTCCAAAATAACTGTTACAGAAATCTTGAAAAGACATTCATATCATTGGGATTTAATGCTTTAACTATCTTAACCCTGTCAGCAGAAAATAACAAAGAACAGAGGCAAGCTGATCAAAACTGTAATGGAGAGGTCAAAAAAAAAGTTTTCATAAGGAGAATGTATTATGTATTCTCTTTTAACTTCCCACCTAGTGTTTGTGCTAAAGGCCTCCATATTTTACCATATTAAATAATTTCAGAAAACACCCGAATCATACACTACAATTATTATATACAAGTTGATAATTTTATTAAAAGCACCCAAAAGGGAGTGAACCAAAGTACCCAACGGTATACAAAATATAGGAAAACACATAAAAACACTAAAATATGACATGGGCACAAGTTCAATGTAACTCACAAATTGGTAGATTATATTATCAGCACAGAAGATGGTAATCCTCTTTAAGCCCAACGTAACAGCAGCATTAAGCCCTTCAATCAAAGCTTTCACCTCTGCCATTTGACCACTCGTATCACCGCCTCCAATCAAAGGCTTACTCAACTCTAAAATCACACTATCATTCGAATCACAAATCGTCACTCCAATACCAGCCAACATCTTCCTCACACATTACTCACTCTCTCTTCACTCACCAAACCCTTGCAATACAACCGAAAAACCTTCCCATTAGTTTCCGTAGCCGATGACCCCTCCCCGTACGGCTTTTGGAAGCGATCGCCATTCTTCCTCCACTGCGCTTCGGAAACGCCGTCTAATTCGCGAGCGAAGGCCTGATCGTGGATCCGGCCGCTGAGATCGTTCCGAATTCGCCTCATCTCCGCTTCCACTTCTTCGCGATCGCTGCGTTCCCGTTCGAACTTATCGATCTCTTCGGCGAGGAGGTGAGCCATGACGGAACTGGAAACGCTGTCGTTTGGGAGGTCAAACTGTTGTTCTGAGGTAGAAGATGGGGACTGGACTGCAAGCGAAACTTTCATGACCTCTTGCATTTGGAGTTTGAAAGCAAATTCGAGGTCGGAATCGGCGGATAAAGCAGCCGTGAGTTCACGACGTTGCTCGGCGAGTAGGGTTCGTAGTTCGGCGTCTGCTTCCATTTTCAGGGGAATAGAATACAAACGGTTTAAGTCTCTCTGAGTTGGGGTTTTTCTGGGATTGGCAAACAAGTTGAAGGATGAAAAGATAGAGATATCAGACACGATCTTATATTCCGAGTTACGACTATACCACCAATAAAGAAATGACAATAATAATAATAATAATAATAATAATAAAGGTTAATTAAATAAAGAGAAATGATATTTTTACGCTCTATGTTTCTAAATTTTGAACAGAAAAAAAAAGAAAAGAATAGAAAACTTAAATTAGAATAAAAAATAAATAAAAATTAAAAACTTGAAGTTTTCTTTTATGTTATTTATGAGTTTTTAATAGAAAATAATAGAAAATTTAAAATTGAGGACATACATTGTAAATTAAAATTTATTATATTAAAAGTTGAGGATAATATGGAAATTATAAAAATATTACTTATTCTAATTTCTTTTCCGTCCAAATCAGGTCAATTTTGGACAGAAAACTTTGGCAGGAAAAGTGGTCAAATTTTCTATCCATTTCTTTTCTTTTCCGTTTATTAAAAAACTCAGAAACATAAGAATTGGAAAGAAAACTTATATTTTCTATCTATTTCTTTTTTTTTCTGTCCATTTTAAAACTCAGAAACAGAACGTAACGTTAAAGTAAAAGTAATATTTTCACAAAAATTTTCTAAGAGAATGATAAATGAGTTCTAGACTGATATTTTGAAGGGACGTTATGATTTAAAGCAGTCATTTTAAATATTCAGTAATATGAGTTGATAATTTTATAAATTGCGTTTTTATATTAAAATTTTTGTGTTAAAATTTTGATAATCAAATGATCAAAATAAGTGGTAATATGAGATTATGAGATTATCACGTAGACACCATCTTAAATTTTTATTTTGATAAAATTATCCTTATATTTAATGATTGAGACATTAATGTCCTTATTAATAACATAATTTATATTTATTTTTAATTTAAAATAGCTCACTGTTAATACAAATATTTGATTTTATTTTTATTTATTATTATAAGTTTACTTTATTATTGACGAAATACTTAAAAATGCATGTTGTGCTTAATATTATTTAATAAAACATGAATTGTTATTTTATAAACATATTAATTTTTTAACACGAATTGAGTAATATTAAATTAATTAGTTTGATAATATTTTAATGATTGTTGATTACATTTGGTAATAAACATATAAATCATTCAATTATAATTAGTAGAAAGATATTTTAGTAAAAGAATAATATTAAAAAAAATATACCTAATAATTTTGAATATACCTAATAATATACCAGTAATAGCATATATTATACCAAACAGAAATGACATAATAGGACCGTTTTCTATTACCTAGTAATTAGATATATAATAATATGTGTTTAATTAGGTATTTATCATGACATGTAACAGCCACATCTAAAAAGATAAATAATATGCATGTTGTAATTTGTAAAAGTGTAAAACAATAATAGATTGTGTATTGTTATTTAATATGATAAAACTATTTAATTAATCATATTTGATTTTATTTCAAACTTTTAATTTTCTTTACATTATCATGCTGTTATTGAATAATGTAAAACAATAGTTTTACAAAAAGTTGGTATATAAATTTATTAACAATATTATGTGAATTTCAAAAATTAATAATAATCATATAATTTAAAAGCAGATAAAATATTAAAAAAGGGATAAAAATAAGAATCGAAACTTACCGTTGTATATTTTACACATTTTATTAATATAACAATATATGAGTCATGCTTTTTTGTGTAAGACCCCAACTTTTATAAATAAAGATGAATTTTCTATAAATATTATTTTTGAATATTATGGAATAAATTTGATATAATGTTATAGTTGTGGGTAATATTTATAAATTTTGCAAAAGTAAGCAAAGTTGTTATAAAATATTCGTTTGGTGGGGAATATTCTTTTTTGTAGGGGGAATATTCGTATGCAATACCAATCATTAATTGGAATTATTAACGGAAGTATTGTAAGTAGTTAGAAAAGCGACAAAATTATCATTCTATAAAATAACGACATGAGGTATTACAGATTAATGTGGCGCCCCAAAATAGTGTATCATCACCCATTCCGAGTTGTCAATCGTGGTTCGTAAACAACTACAACTTTATTATTACAATAGTAAAATTGTGAGTTTGAATACAAATATTATCTTCTGTACAATATCTATACTCAAATAAATCCTCATCACATTTATTGATACATTATTTTACAAAATGGTGAGGACTACTAAACAACTCTCTCTAAAAACCTTCATTCCATAATGAAATTTGCGTCTTCGCTTATATTCTCGCCTCCCGAGAAGAAAAATGGAACAAAAAGGAAAGGGTGAAATTTCAACTAGCCCGGTAAAGAATATTATGACTAAGATAATATACAACAAATTATCATTAGTCTTCAATGAGAAAAAAAAATTAATAGAATACTGATAGACAACAAGTTTTTAAACCAATATTCGCAATGAAATAATAATTCATTAGAAGAGTTAAGTAGAGAATGCAAACTACTATCTTCATGTATGAATTTAAAATTCGTCGTCTATCTTTTATCCTCATAACATCAATCAACATACATCTGGAATCAAATATTCATCTTTCTGACTACAGCCAAAGATATTCATGATTAATTCGTGTTCATCTAAACACCATTCATCTTTGACTACTGGCCAAAGATATTCATCGAAATCATTCATCTCTGACCATGTGCCAAAGATATTCAATAATATCATCATTTAAGGCGAGGATGATGAAAAATATTTTTAAAAAGCGAATCCAGGTGAAACAAAATGACAAGGATTAAGGATTAAGGATTAAGACTTTGTTTTATCCATGTCCAAAAATACCTCAAAAATAATCACATTGGTGTAAAATTCAAGAATGATCAAAACATGGATCTGATCAAAGCTAGTATCCGAATAGATATTTTGACGAAAAAAGAAAATTTTTATTTTTCGATGAATAGTGCCGTGATTCGTGAATAATCAGTATCGTGAATAAGTATCTCGACACACCAAAATTCTAAATTTGATAAAAACTTCAGATCGATATTTCAACATAATGATATTGAAGAAATAATATCATTAAAAAAAAAAAAATAATATCCCTTACCTCGAAAGATCAATACTTAAATTTGAACCAGGATATAAGGCTATGACTTGAACTTCAGACCGTATAACAATACTCAAATTATACTCAAAATACTCACAAGAATACGCCGATAATATAGAGAAAACTTGATTTCGGTGTGATTTTCAATTCTAACCAAGACCTTATTTATAGGAAAATCTAGAAACACCAAAGCGTAAAATTTAATATAATAATAATATATATAATCAAATTTTCTACGCACACAAATCTGGTCCAAACTTCAGCCACACATGTGCCAAAAACAATAAAACGTTTTCTTAATAAAATAATTAAAACTTCCAAAAATCAATTATTTTGAGAGTTTGAACTTGATAATTCATAATAAATAGCCTTTTTATCAAAATATTGAATCTTGCGATTTTTATAGGAAATTCAATTCTCTACAACTTTGCAGAAGAAAGTTTTTCCAAATTCCAAACAAAAATTAATGAAATCCACAAACGAAGCGATTTTACAGTTTATAATCAAATTTTAGTCAATAAATGAGCTCCATCGAGCATGTTTAACATGTTTTAAACATTTATTGCAACAAAAATACTCTTCCTCCTCAGATACTCATATATCCCACATTCGTTGTAAAAATATCACCATTATTATATTATTAAAATAATATATTTAAATGAATTATTTTATCGGAAAAAGATAAAATATTAATTTTCAACAATTGTCATTTTAAAAATTTTCTCCATCTATATCCACATAAAATCAATATTTTCCTCATCATATAAATTAATAATTAATTATTCATAAATAATATTATGAGAATCACGATCTTTAAAGAACGGTAGTTCCTGGAAAAGAGGGCTTTCGATAAAGATTTCTCCTTCTTGGTAGCGCTTGATTAGGTGACCAAACCTCTCCTTGATGCCAACTTTCTAGACATTGCCAATAATGTTATCTAATAATATTATTCGGATAATATGAATTATCGCTTCGATAATGAAAAATCTTGTGTAATGACAATTATAACAAAGAATATAAAATATCAAGTAAGTAATTATTAAATCGATAAAATCTTGAGCGAAGAATTATTGTAACCATTATTGAGTAGTGCTTTCTTACGTAAGAATCAATAATTGGTGCAATCTGGTGTCTTCTTGTGTTTTAACCACCGAGTATTTTAACAAAGATTAACTGTGAATAACTACATAGTTATTTTTAAACAACTTATTATTTATTTTTTTTGTCATTTTCTTCATCCAATCGCTTTCAGGTTATGGGGCCCCACATATATGTCGCTATTTGGTCGTCATCGAATATTCCCACAAGCGATCTGAATATTCCACGACCAAACGAATATTTCAAACAACAATGAATATTTTATAACCACTTGCTTATTTTGAAATATTTACGTATTTTACCCTAACTATCCACATTAATCAAATCAACCCTTACTATTTCAAAATAATAAATAGAAAATTAAATTTCATTAATAATAAGTTGGGGTCTTACGATTAAAACTGTTGAACTACCCGGTAGTAAAAATACGATGAATACACGTAGTTGATATAGTAGCACACGATATTGATTATTGATCTTTACGTGTGAAGTCACTCATCTATACTCAATTATTACTACGATAATTCACGCATCATATCTCTTATATTATTGATTCAATTATTGTCACAAAGATCATTTGTATAATATGTTATAGTATTAAATCAATAATTGAGGCGACAAGTTATAAATGATTAATAATTGTTGAAAGATTAAATATGTGTTGATTAAAAATAAAATGATTTGTGGTAATATTTATTCAATCCTTGATGTATATAAAAAGTCTCATTATGAGGCGTTTGTGGTAAGTTTGATTATTTTATGGGGGCCCGTATATGTCATCATCTAAGAGTCTCTTCGTCGATAGTAATTACCTTCGTCGATAGTAATTACCTTTGTGAATAAGAATTACCTTCGTTAATAGTAATTACCTTTGTGAATAGTAATTACCTTCGTCGATAGTAATTACATTTTACAGACGATCGAACCACTTGTCGTTTCACATTATAGAGTCAAACCACTTTTTTTCTTTTCACATCACCATTCGTCAAGCCACTCGCTTTTTCATGGCGGCAAAAAGCTAAAAATCTTCTATAAATAGAGGCCTAGTGCTTCATTATTTTCACGAATTCATTCAAGTTTTATATAGAGAGAAAGTATAGAGAGAATAAGAGAGAAAGAAGAAGAGTATTTTGTTACTACACTACTCCAATATTCAATCTCCTACCAAAAGTAAGGGGTGTTATTCTTTCTTCTTATTCACGAAGAGAAGCTGTTGTTATTCCATTCTTTATTATTACATTGGAATAACTTCAGTATCTGTGGTTTACCTATACTTGGTGACATTCTTCTATTATTACATTGGAACATCACATGCATGTGTTTTACGTGGGACTGGTTAAGATTATTTATTATTCATTGGAATAACTTTTGCTGTGTGGTCTATCGCATGCGTGGTGATTTCTTTTGTTATTCCATTCTTTATTATACCTGGGTTGGTTAAAACTTTGACTTCTATACTCCATGAAATTAGTGGAATATCCTCGATATTTTGGCTTCATCCAAAGATCCTTTCATGAAAATATTCTTCTCAAGATTCTTGAATTTTACTACAAAGCAAGAGATCGTGTTGTGAGTTTGGATGTTATTGGTTCCTAGATAAATTAATTCTTGAACTTGTTTTATTCAATTCTTATATCATTGTCATAATCCTCATGTTTATATATTATGTTGAAAGTCATACGTGGCATGTTATGCATAGATGGACTTAGTATGATTATATTGAGAGACTATATCGATGTAATCGTGACCGTAATGTTACAAATGATGTGGTCAAAATCTTCATGTGCCAGTAGTGCATTGATGGGACGATTGTTGGCATGATCATGACCATTAATGAATACACAAATATTCTTTGCCGTGAGTGCATGAATAATTGTGGGTCGTGATACTTAAAGAATATCCTGGCAGTAGTAAGGGGGTGATTCGATGATGTGGAATATTTATTAAAAGTGAGTCTCATTTATAACAAATGATGAAAAACCTTTTAAATCATAAAAGATAGTAGATTTTATTTTCTACTTGACTCTTTTAATGGATTCTTTGGTTCATTTGTAGTTAAACTTGATGTTCATTATATTTTATCGGTTTAACACTGTTTCAGAGGCTAATGATAATTTATTCTACATTATCTTAGTCATAATATTTCTCATCGAGCTAGTTGAGCTCACCCTTTCTTTCACTATTCTCTCTGTGAAATGAGAATATATTTGGGACGAGTCGGGAGCGGAGTAATGGTCCGGAGGATAAGATTAGTAGTCCTCACTATTTTGTGAAATAGTGTGATAATTGTAATAAGGACTTCTTTTGAGTTTGTATGATCTCAGTAGATAATATTTGTATTCAAACTCACAATTTACGTCGTATTGTATACAGCATGCTTATATTAGTAAGTTGTATTTAAATTACAGACTATGTATTTGACTACCCAAGATGGGTGATGATACCTAATTTTGAGGCGTCACATTTTGTGCGTAAATTTTATTTAAAATTTGTGTACCATATTATTTGATAATTATTGATTTTTAAAATCAACTTAAAATATTTTTAAACTCAAACCGTCATAAATTCTTTTAATTTTAATCAATACGAATAAACTACTTAAAAAAGTATTACTTATTTAAATTTTATTATTTCATAATTTTTAATGAATTATTTTAAATTTTAAATTTAAAAATATATCAAATTAGAACGGAAAAAATACTATTTGTACACAATTGTTTATGTACAATATTACCCTTAACTTTTGAAGAGGTCACGTGAGTGAGAGTGAGTCTCAATCCTTTGGTAAGTAAAAAATGTATATATAAATGAGATCTAAAGTGTGAGGCAGTTACATAACAAATTTTAATGCTTAATAGTAGTATTTTTCTACAAGCATTTGGCTAATTTCACTTGGCACCTCTCATTAGTTTCTAATAAATATTTTGTTCCTTTCACTTGATAGTTGAGAGAATTAGTATAAAAAGGCAACAAAACAACACTCATATTTGTGGTTGGGGGGGGCCTTTGTTCGAAGCACTTGCCTACATCAGCATTATGGCAAAATAAGTTTCACTCTCAGTTGGCAGAAATTGATCCATTATACGATTCTAATCAAAATGACAACATGCCCTCTCATGTTTCAAAATCTAAAGCATTAAAATTTATTTAATTTATAATAACATTTTCACAAAGCAAAAAGAGTCCAAACAATCTGTAAACAACATTTTGGCTGATATATACAATTGTCACATTCCATAATTCCTTCACAAAATCCTCCACCTCCACCCTTGGCTGTTAAAAGGGATCTAAAATGACGCAAACACTACATAATCTAACAAACATTACTCCCAAAATTATTTAACGGATGGAAATTAAGGAAAACAGGGAAGGGAGGGATATAGATACGATCCGCATTCAGTAGTAATCGTCCGAATCAGTTTCATAGTCGTCGTCGTCGTCATCCTCGTCAAATTCAAATTCATCTTCGTCGTCTTCATCTATAATGTGCTCATTATCCCAGAGTGGACAGTTACAAGATGGTTTCTTATCCTTCCACTCAGCTCCACATGTATAGCAAAACTCGCACCCACATCTACAAGAAGAAAGGAGGCAAAGGATAGGCTAACACTACATTGTGGATCAACAAAATTAGTGACATTAAAAATCATATTTTTATTTTCATCGTTGGACAGTCTACAAGCTTTGTGAATCAGTTAGCAAGACAATGCGAGGAGGGCCACAACACTAATAAGTGAACCCACAAAAGTCATTAAAAGTTAAATGTTTTTACAAGCAAGAATTAAGCAGATTCTTCAAATCCTTTTTCTTTGTTTCTTTCTACATTAATTCCTTAAGTTCTCAAACTAGAATCATCTCATATAACAAATTAAATGAAAAGAAAAAGAAGTAAAAAGCACGCAATATTATCAAAAATGAAATTTAGACAATTCACGAAAAACAAGACAAAAATTCAAAAGCAGGAAAAGGTAGCATGCTGATAGGAACTCGCGCCTTTTCACTTTGCTAAAAAAACACCCCTTTTCCCCTCCAATCTACAAAGAATTTTACACCAGCTAGCATTCACTTTCCACCAGTTATGTGCTCATTCAGTAGCAAGATAAAACATCCACACTTGGTCATTTTAACAATTTTCCAGTTGATGGCAACAAAAGTTTTTGCTACTAAGGCACAGATAAAGCACATCCAAGTGATCTCAGTCATTGAAACAGCTTAAAATGCATCTACCTTATTTACCATCATACTCCCTCCATTCCAAAATATAAGATCATTGACTATTGAAAGTCAAATAATTTGAGATATTTTCAAACTCAAACTTGAGATGATTCATTAACCAGTACTTTTTAGATACTTTACGATAGTCATCATTGTATTGACTAAAATTAATAGAGACCATGTCAATTTTGAGTTCAAAAATGTCTCAAGTTGACTTCAAAAAGTCAATAATGAGTTTATGTTCTGGAACAAAGAGAGGATTATTCAAGTATCCCCATCAGTGAAAACTCAAACAATAAAAAACAGGTGGTCAGAAAATTTAAATTATGAGCAAAATATGATGTTTCCACTGGTACAGACAATTAAGACAGCAAACATGCTAAAGAAAATGGACTTGAAAAAGATGATTAAGTACTGTAAGTTTTCAACAGTGAAACATCAAATTTAAGAGAAGTGAGTTGTAATTAGAAAACATGTACACGCATATCATATAATTGACACTAAATAAATTTGGGGAAAAGAAGATAGAGGGATGATGTAATGTGATTTTTCTTGACATGCTAAAGAAAAATTCTCAAAAGAATTGCCAAACCCAAAGATAACAACCATCGCGTCAAAGTGCATAAAATAATTTTTTTAAACAACGCATGAGACAAATTTACTATAATAAAAGTATGTTAGAAGAATACAAGTGCTGAACAAGCTATACCGTTGGTAACTATAGACAACTTATCCTACAAAATATAAAGAACATGCATAGATTTTAGGAGGGAAAAAAGAAGAAAAAGAAGTTCAATAGATCAAAATTCAGATGCCAGAATAATTCTAAGAGAGTTAACTTAAACAATAATTAGTACCTGCATGTCATGTGGTAGCAACCTGCCACTAGTTCAATCATATGATTGCACTTTACACACTGACGCCATAGATTTCTTGCTGCTAGGGTCTTCAGTTTTACATCTTCTGCATGTGAATCAGGATTATCTCTCTTGTACTCAACGCAGGTCATGCTGTTGTGCCAAGGAACCTTGCAATTAACACAGAATAGACCATGACATTTTATGCATTTCCTGACTCCAGATTTATCAGCATTAGTGAATATAGTTTTAGAATATTCTAAAACCTCACTTCTCGACATCAATGCAGAGCATTTGGGATAAGGGCAATAGATTTTCTCTGTCACAGGAATAGCAGCTTCTGTCAAGCGTTGGCTCATAATTTCAATCAATTTCGGTGTCAAGAATTTTTTACAACTATCAATTATCAATTCAGAAGAACAGCCTTCATGTGGGCATTTAGGCACCATCCCATGGAGCAACTTCACCTCTACATGCTGTTTCATGCAAGAAAAGCAATAACGGTGCATACAACCATCAATGGAGAAAATCAGACCAACATCTGTGTCTTCCAGACAGATTACACAAGATTCAATCTTTGTACCACTTGATTCAAAAGGCTTGTTAATCTGAGAAACTATTGCCTCTCTAGCAAGTTTGAATGCGAACTTAACATCATTTCGACCCACGTAAGATGGCCTGCAATATGTAAATTTTTTCCGAAGGAGATCCACTTGATTGAGTAATATTGCAAACTTACGTTGCTTTGGTTGCCATCGGCGAGTTACCTATATTTTCTGATAAAATCTTAGCAACTATCATTGTATTCTATTACCAGCTAAAGCAGCTTTGAAAGTTAAAAACATAAAGGAAAGGATGAAAGAAATCCGGTGGAAGAAGTTGGTTAGGGGGGTGGGGGCAGCCCACCTCCTTGGCAGATATGTTACAGGACCTAATTCTTGACAATTACGCAGTTACATAAACAAAATCTATTAATTTCTACCCGTCAAAAGAGTACAAGAATGTGAACTTACTAGATTAAATGTAGACCTCCGAACTAATAGTTGACTGCATTTAATGACTCAATTGAAAGATTAATGGACCAAACTTGGATAGATTACTTAGGACTGCATCTAAAGACTAAATTGGAATACTTAAAAAACCCATTTCCCACATTCTAGAGATTCTGTAACCAAGAGTCCAAGACAGTTAAAATAACAGCAAACTTAACCCAAAAGTTATTTTCTTCTTTCATGTCATTCTTTCTTGAGCTTTTCTCAGGCTTCAACACCAACAATATCCCTAGTTTTCAAATTTTATATCTATGTAACGAAAACAAATCATTATTTGGATTACAAATATATTATTTTTGTGATTTTGTTTCCTTGTGAAATAGGTTCAAAAAATAATTTTTCCCAACTATATACATCCAAAAGGAATGGGATTATGTATTAAAGCAATTGCTTAAACATTATCACCTACTTGAGAGAGCAATGCAGAGAATTCAGATCTCAAACTCAATAATAATGTTAGACAAGAAGAAAGCTACAAATATTATTGCCTTGTTTAGACTATATAGCTCCACCACTGATAAAGCATATTCTAAGTGATATCTACATAACTGCAATGAATATTACAGTATGATGCGTCATATTCAACTTCTTGCTTTTGTCCTTTATGTTGTAACCTTATGTCTAATTATTTATTCATTAGATGTTTCAATTAGATATAAATTGATAAAGTTTAGAGTTACAAGGGATTATTAGGTGTATCGGTATCTACTTTCCCTGTATAAATTGTTTAGGTAACTAAGTTCTTAATAGGATAACTGTTTTAGTAGAATTAAAGTTTCACTTGGTCTATAAGTATTAAGATTTCTATACAGGTTTTGTAATCCCTACAAAGTCGCATACTATATTGATTATTGATGGTTTATAAAATTGAGATTTGGGTTGAGATCATTCCTTTGCCAGCGGATGCAAGTAACCTGTGATCATTTCTTATTTAGTGCTAAACTGGGTTGAAGAGAAAAATAAAATACAAAATCACTTTTCATCATTGTTGCACACTACAATATAATTAATGTTCATCTTTAGATTGTTATTGCTCACCGACACCATTAATAATAGTCATTGTTAATATTCAAGTGTATTACCTCACTCAGATTAACTTCTCAAGCTAGGAATGACGCTTGGTATCCTTGTCGAAGGCCTGATTGACACTTTCCTTGGCCTTTTCCGTGGAAACAAAGAATATATCGAGTTTAACGAGTTCATCAATCCAGAAATTTTACTTGAAGCATCGTTGAATACAAAAACAATACTTTTATTGGTGCTTTCAAAAAATAATAATAATAATGTGAAAAAAAATCAGACGTGTTTGCTGACAAACCTCTTGCAGTTATCATGGTTCCTTATTCTCCAAAATTTTAAAATTTGAGATGAATTTTCTCAAAAAAAGAGATGAATGATGAAGAACAAATGCTTAAATTAATAATTATTCTTTAAATTTTTTAGTGGGGTAATGTAATTATATCTATACACTTACTGGTATTATTAGGTGTCTAGGTTAATTAAGTTGTTTGTGTATTTTTGGTAACTACTTTCCTAATAGGCTAATATAAATTGTGTAGGTAGTTTGAGTACATTTCCAAAATAGGACACCAATTTAGTTTTACTTGCTCCCAAATTCACATGGTTTATAAGTGTTAGGTTGTCTATAAAAGTATTTTAATCCTAACAAGTGTAGCATATGCTCGATTATTGAGAGCTTGAAAATTTGAGATTTCAATTGCACTCGATCGTTTCTCTGCAGACACGAGTAATCTCTGCAGACTGACATGACTTTGGTTGATTTCTTTATAGAGACAGCCATCAATTTATAGTTGTGGTGAAGAGAACACTCAATTGTAATCCTCACAAGTTCAACATATGATCAATTATTGAGAGATTACAAATTTGAAAATTTGGCTGTCAAGCATCTATTGCCGGGATGTAAGTAGTACCTCAAAATATCCTCCAAGGTAACGGATTTCTCTACCGAATAGTAATAATTTATCTTAGTTATGATCAAGAGATCCTAGTGTTTAGGTACGGATCCCTGAATCGTAGTTACTTACTTAATTTTCCCTGTCCTGCGTCAAAGTCACTTCCACAAGACTAACATGGGAGCCATTAAAAATTCAAGATTTGAATTAGCTGTTCACTGCATTTCATTATCTCAAAATGAGCTATACTTTCCCTCTAAAACCTGTACGAAGATGAAGCCACCATAGTCCATCCACCAAATCTCTTCCAGGTCCTTGTCTAACAAAGCTAATGTCATGTTGTGAGTACCATCATCATATATCAGGGGCACATAGTCTTCATTATTCTCTATCAACTCTCAGAGAGAACATATTTAATATTGTTCATTCTAAATATTTAATATTGTTCATTCTAAAACTACACTCAAATAACTACCAGATCATCACATATACACAAAACTCAATCCCAGTTCACCAATGTTTAACAACCAAACAAGAAGATCATTGTTGTCGTCAATATTCAAAATTCTGCATTCTTTTATTCTAACTACATCCAAATAACCACATTACCAATTATTGCAGAATAAAAATACTCAATCACAAAAGAATGCCACAAAGAAAACTAAAAGTAAACAAGTCAAGTAAAGAATTCTTAACTCACAAATTGGTATAAAGGATAGTAATCACAATAGAACACAACTCTGTTCAATCCCAAAGCAAGTGCCGCATTCAACCCCTCGATCAACGCTTTCCCGGCAAGGACCCGGTTGTTCATCCACTCCCCGCTAACTGCCACCGGCTTCCTCATCTCAAAGAGCAATCCATCGCTCGCATCGCAAATTGCCACTCCAATCCCAGCAAATTTCGGCACCAAAATACCTTTCGTATCCCTAAACTTCTCTTCGCCCAACAAACCCTTAAAATAAACCCTAAACAGTTCAGAATTAACAGCCCTCGATGAAGAACCCTCACCGTACGGCCGCTCAAAGTTATCTCCGTACAATTTCCACTCGTCGTCCGGTATCTGTATAATATCTCCGGCGACTTTACGGTCGTGAATCGAGCGATGAATGTCGTTCAACGATTTTTTCGACACCGAATCGATGAATGCCCGACCACGGAGTTCCTGTTCGGATTTTCGGACTTCGGTGAGCTTGGGAAGAGTGAATTGGAGTTGAGTTGGTGGAGGAGATGATGAAGAGGAGGCTGAAGGTTGGACAGATAGAGAAGCGGTCATGGCTTCTTGGAGTTGAAGGTGGAATGCCAAGTCAAAGTCTGAATCGAATGATAGAGCCGCCAGGAGTTCGCGGCGAAGCTCGGCGGTGATGCGGTGGAGCCCGACAACGTCGTCGTCATCGTCTGATAGTGATATCGTCGACATTGTGTGCGTGTTTTGGAATTCCTGAGGAAACCGCGAGCATCGTACTGCGAGCCTGTTCGGCAGTGGCTTATAAATTGCTCAAATCAACTTGACCAACTTATAAGTCCTTTGACACTATTTTTTTATTTGATAATGACTTTTTTTTTATAAGTTAAATTTTAAGTCAAAAAAATAAATAAATATTTATAATTTATTTTAAAATAATTTATGAGTTATTTTAAAATAAATTAATTTGATCAAATATAATATTTATTTTATTCCTCTTGTATTTTATCTCTTTTTATTAATATTTTTTAATAATTTTTACATTTGATCTTAACTTATAAATCATTATGAGCTAAACACTTTCTTATTTTATTTAACTTAATTTCTTATTTATAAGTCAAATTAATACTTTATAAATCAATTTATATTTTAATTTTAAATTATTTTAAAATAAGTACATTGTCGGCTCTTAATAAATACATTTACTTCCTGCTTCGTCTGAAAATGTAGCTCATTCTTGACTTGTTAACTTATTTATTATTATCTTTACTTCACCAGTAAGTAGTATCGGTTAAAATCCTTTTTAATCAAAATTTTAAAAGTCAATACAAAATAAATTAATATAATTTTATGTAATATTAATATATATATATATATATATATATAACTATAAATATATTTTATAATAAGTAAAAAATAATATCATAATTTTTAATAATTTTGAAAATAAAACACATTTATATTGAATTATAAATGTTGCAATGAAACAAGGATATGACATCGCAAAACATATCGTATAAAAAGATAAATGCATATAGTTGATTAAAATGTCTATTTTAAATATTTTTACAAAATTTATATTATGTGTATGTATAAACACTTAAAAATATAATATGCGTTAAAATTTCATATTATTTGGTAATGTAAAACAACTTCATATGTAAAATTTAAATTATTATATAGTATTCACTACTTTTTTAGTGTTAAAACTATGACTTCTCATCTTCAAGATATATGAAAATTACTCCCTCCGTCCCAAATTAATTATTTAGTTTTGACTTTTTAAAATTAAATTGACCATTTTTAAAACTAATCTTTTTATTATTTTTGCTAAAATATAGGTGAAAAGATTATAACCAAAAGAAAATATATATAATTTGTGACGCCCCAAAATAGGTATACACCACACCCATTCTGAGTCGCCAAATACATGGTACAAAAATTAAACTACAACTTCAATAATACAATTGTAAAGAAAATACGACAACACATCTTTGTGAGTTTAAATATAAATATCGTATTCTGCATAATATCCACACTCAAATAAGTTCTCATTACAATTATTCATACACTATTTTACGAAATAGTGAGGATCGCTAAAATATTTTTTAGAACCATCACCCATACCCGACATAGATCCTCGCCATGTTTCTCACCTCCCCGGAAGAAAAATAGAACAAAAAAAGAAACGGGTGATTTCATTCAAATTTCAAAGTAAAGAATATTATGACTAAGATAATACGCAACAAATTATCATTAGTCTTCAACGAGGAAAAATCGATAAAACATAATGTACAACAGTTTTTAGATCAAAAGCTGCAATGACAACAAAGAATCCATTAGAAGAGTAAAGTAGAGAATGAGTTCTACTATCTTCTAAGATTTAAAAGTTCATCATCAATATTTTATCCACGTATAACAACAATCAATATATGTGACGTCCCCAAAATAGGTTTACATCACCCATTTTGAGTTGTCAATACACATATAGATGTAAACAACTACAACTTTATTATTACAACAAGAAGAAAGCGTGAGTTTGAATACAAATATTATCTTTGCATAATATCTATACTCAAATAAATCCTCATCACATTTATTGATACATTATTTTACAAAAATAGTGAGGACTACTAAACAACTGTCTCTAGAACCTTCATTCCATACCCCGACTAGTACTCGCTATATTCTCGCCTACTGAGAAGAAAAATGGAACAAAAAGGAAAAGTGTAAGACCCCAAATTATTAATAAATGAAATTTATTTTCCTCTATTTATTATTTTAAAATAATAAGGGTCGATTTGATTAATGTGGATAGTTATGGGTAAAATAAGCAAATATTTCGAATAAGCAAGTGGTTATAAAATATTCATTATTGTTGGGGAATATTCGTTTGGTCGTGGAATATTCAAATCTTTGTCGGGGAATATTAAATGCGATGTACGCGATCTTTTGTAGGTCCCATAACTGAAAAGCGATTGGATGAAAGAAAACGACAAATATAAGTTGTTTATAAATAACAGGCGTAGTTATTACTGATTATCTTGTTAAAATACTAAATTGGTTAAAACACTAATATCGCGTTGTTGAACAAGAAGCACCGGTATTGCACCAATTATTGATTCTTACGTAAAATGACTACTCAATAATTATTACGAGTAATTCTTATTCGAGATTTTATTGATCTAATAATTGTTGTGTTGATATTTTATATTCTTTGTTGTTTCAATAAATTGTCATTACACAAGATTTTCCATTATCGAAGCAATAATTCATAGTATCTGAATAATATTATTAGATAACATTATTAGCAATGTCTAAAAAGTTCGCATCTAAGGAGAGGTTTGAGTCACCTAAATCAAGCGCCAAGTAAGAAGAAATTCTTATTGGAAAGTTCTCTTTCCTGGTGAAGGCGCACGGTTGTCAATATTGTGATTACGTAATATTATTTGTGAATAATTAATTATTGATTCATATGATGAGGAAAATATTGATTTTATGTGGATATAGATGGAGAAAAATTTTAAAATGACAATTGTTGAAAATTAATATTTTATCTTTTTACGATAAAATAATTCATTTAAATATATTATTTTAATAATATATTAATGGTGATATTTTTACAATGAATGTGGGATATGAAAGTATATGAGGAGGAAGAGTATTTTGTTGCATTAAATGATTAACACATGTTTTTTGTGTTTCGGTGACCCCATTTCTTGATTGAAATTTGATTATAGCCGTAAATCGCCCGTTTGAGGATTTCGGTCAATTTCTGTTTGGAATTTGGAAAAACTTTCTTTCAGTAAAGTTGTAGAGAATTGAATTTCCTATAAAAACTCATGAGATTCGAATTTTTCTGATGAAAGGGCTATTTATTATGAATTATTGAAGTTCCAAAGTTCAAATAATTGATTTTGGAAGTTTTAATTATTTATATCAACAAAAACGTTTTTATTGTTTTGGTTGGCCCCCATGTGTTGTAAACATGCTGATTTCAGGAGTCTTGGTTGGCGTAGGAATATATATATAATATATTATTATTATATTAAATTTTTCGCTTTTGGTGTTACAAGAATTTCCTATAAATAGGGTCTTGGGTTAGAATTGAAAATCACACCGTAAAGCTGAAGTTTCTCTCTATATTATCGGCGTATTCTTGTGAGTATTTTGAGTATACTTTGAGTATTCTTTATATACGGTCTGCAAGTTCAAGTCATAGCCTTTATATCAGGTGTTTCATTTAGAAGATTGTCTTTCAAGTAAGGGATGTTATTTTCTTCTCAAATGATATTATTTCTTCAATATCATTATGCTAAAATATTAGTTGGAACTTTTATCAAATTTGGAACTTTTTCATGTATTGGGTTCTTATTCATGAGTTCTTATTCACGAGTTACTATTTATGAGTTCTTATTCACGAGTTCTTATTTACGAGTACTATTAATTCACGTAAGCGTGAAGATGTTTTTTGTGGAATTTCTATCTTTTGGTGTCTGAGTTACTATTCACGTATACGCAGACTATTCACGATATCTATACTTTATTCACGAATACTGACTATTCATTTGAAAAATGAAAAATTTTCTTTTAAATGCAAAATATCTATTCGGATACTAGCTTTAATTGTATTCATGTTTTGATCATTCTTGAATTTTACACCACTATGATTATTTTTGAGGTATTGTTGGACATGGATAAAACAAAGTACGAATCCTTAATCCTTAATCCTTGTCGTTTTGTTTCCTTTGGATTCGTTTCTTTAAAAATATTTTCATCATCCTCGGTCTTAAATGATGATATTATTGAATATCTTTGGCTTTGTAGTCAAAGATGAATGATTCTGAAGAATATCTTTGGCCCAGTAGTGCAAAGATGAGCAGTGTTTAGATGAACATGACCCGGTGATGAATATCTTTGGCACCAGTAGTGCAAAGATGAATATTTGATTCGGATGTATGTTGATTGTTGTTCTGAGGATAAAAGATAGATGATGAACTTTTAAATTCATACATAGAAGATAGTAGTTTGCATTCTCTACTTAACTCTTCTAATGAATTATTATTTCATTGCGAATATTGATTTAAAATTTGTTGTCTATTGTATTCTATTAGATTTTTCCCTTGTTGAGACTAACGATAATTTGTTGTATATTATCTTAGTCATAATATTCTTTCTTGGGCTAGTTGAGCTCACCCTTTTCCTTGTTGTTCCATTTTTCTTCTCGGGAGGCGAGAATGTAGCGAGTACTTATGGGGTATGGAATGAAGGTTCTACAGAGAGTTGCTTAGTAGTCCTCACCATTTTGTAAAATAATGTATTAATAATTATGATGGGGATTTATTTGCGTGTGGATATTGTCTAGATGGCAATATCTCGTATTTAAACTCACAGTTTATATGTTGTAATAATAAAGTTGTAGTTATTTCGTACCATGTATTTGGCGACTCGAGAATGGGTTGGATGGAATGGACCTATTTTGGGGCGTCACAAAAAGGGTGAGCTCAACTAGCCCGGTAAAGAATATTATGACTAAGATAATATACAACAAATTATCATTAGTCTTCAAAAAGGAAAAAATCTAATAAAATACAATAGACAACAAGTTTTAAATCAATATTCAGCAAATAAAATAATAATTCATTAGAAGAGTTAAAGAGAATGCAACTACTATCTTCTATGATGAATTTTAAAGTTCATCGCTCATCTTTTATCCTCGTAACATCAATCAATATATATCCGAATCAAATATTCATCTTTGCACTACGTGCCAAAGATATTCATCGATACCTGGTCATGTTCATCTAAAACTGCTCATCTTCAGACTACTACCAAAGATATTCATCGAAATCATTCATTCTGACTACATGTGCCAAAGATATTCCATAATATCATCATTTAAGACTTAGATGATGAAAATATTTTAAAGAAATGAATCCAAAGGAAACAAAATGACAAGGATTAATGATTAAGGATTCGATTTTGTTTTATCCACGCCCAAAATACCTCAAAAATAATCATAAATAGTGGTGTAAAATTCAAGAATGATCAAAACATGATACAATGCTAGTATCCGCAATATATATTTTGCATTTAAAAGGGAAAATTTTTATTTTCTACTTAATAAAGGCCAGATTCAGAATTCAGATACGTGAATATAATGTAAGACCCCAACTTATTATTAATGAAATTTAATTTATTATTTTAAAATAGTAAGGGTTGATTTGATTAACGTGGATAGTTAGGGTAAAATATTTAAATACTTCAAAAATAAGCAAGTGGTTATAAAATATTCATTGTTGTTGGGAATATTCGCTTGGTCGTGGAATATTCAGACTGCTTCAGAATATTCGCATGGCCGTGTGTAGCCCATGTGTGGGCCCCATAACTAAAAAGCGATTGGATGAAGAAAACGACAAATATAAGTGGTTTAAAAATAATCTACAGTAGTTATTCATCAATTATCATCGTTAAAATACCGGGTGGTTAAAACACACAAGAAGCATTACCTGCAGATTGCACCAATTATTGATTCTTACGTGAAGAAGGCACTACTCAATAATGGTTACAAAGAATTAATCGCTCAAAGATTTTATTGAGTTAATAATTACTGCGTTGATATTTTATATTCATTGTTGTTTCAATAATTGTCATTACGGTATTTTTCATTATCGAAGCAATAATTCATATTATCTGAATAATATTATTAGATAACATTATTGGCAATGTCTAGAAAGTTACATCTAAGGAGAGGTTTGGTCACCTAATTGCGCCGCCAAGAAGAAGAAATTCTTATTCGAAAGCCCCCCACTTTCCTAGGAAGCGCGCAGGTTGTCGATATTGTGATTCTGTAATATTATTTGTGAATAATTAATTATTGATTGATATGATGAGGAAAATATTGATTTTATGTGGATATAGATGGAGAAAAATTTTAATGTGACAATTGTTGAAAATTGAAATTTTATCTTTTTACGATAAAATAATTCATTTAAATATATTATTATATTTTAATAATATAATAATGGTGATATTTTACAAACGAATGTGGGATATATGAGTATCTGAGGAGGAAGAGTATTTTTGTTGCAATAAATGTTTAAAACATGTTAAAACATGTCGGTGGACCCCATTTATTATTTGAAATTTGATTATACTTTGTAAAATCGCCTTCGTTTGTGGATTTTTGGCCAATTTCTATTTGGAATTTGGAAAAACTTTCTTCGCAAAGTTGTAGAGAATTGAATTTCCTATGAAAACAGGTAAAATTCGAATTTTATGATGAAAGGGCTATTTATTATGAATTATTGAAGTTCAAGTTCAAATAATTGATTTTGGAAGTTTAAAATATTTAAAATTAGAAAACCGTTTTTTTTCATTATGGTGTGTTACACATGTGGGTTGAATGAGCTGAATTCAGTTCTTGGAAGGTTGGCGTGAGGAAATTTTATTATAAATAATAATATTATATTAAATTTTTCGCTTTGGTGTTCTAAAGCATTTTCCTATAAATAGGGTCTTGGGTTAGAATTGAAAATCACACCGAAATCAAGTTTTTTCTCTCTATATTATCGAGCGTATTCTTGTAAGTATTTTGAGTATACTTTGAGTATTGTTAGGCGGTGCAAGTTCCTTCAAAGACTATAATTTAGATTCCAATTAAAAGTACTAATCTTTCGAGGTAAGGGATGTTATTTTCTTCTCAAATGATATTATTTCTTCAATATCATTATCTTTGAAATATTGGTTGAAACTTTTTATCAAATTTGGAACTTTCCATGTCGGGGTTACTATTCACGAGTTCTTATTCATGAGTTCTTATTCACGAGTTACTATTGATTAGTACTATTAAATGAAGCGTGAAGATGTTTTTTGGGAAATTTCTATCTTTTGGTGTCTGAGTTACTATTCACGATACGACATTATTCACGTATAATGATACTTATTCAATTTGAAAAATAAAATTTCTTCTTTTTGTCCAAAATATCTATTCGGATACTAGCTTTGATTGTATCCATGTTTTGATCATTCTTGAATTTTACACCACTATGATTATTTTTGAGGTATTTTGAACATGGATAAAACAAAGTACTAATCCTTAATCCTTAATCCTTGTCATTTTGTTTCCTTTGGATTCGTTTCTTTAAAAATATTTTCATCATCCTCGGTCTTAAATGATGATATTATTGAATATCTTTGGCCCGTAGTGCAAAGATGAATGATTTCTGAAGAATATCTTTGGTAGTAGTGCAAAGATGAGCGGTGTTTAGATGAACATGACTAATGATGAATATCTTTGGCTGTAGTGCAAAGATGAATATTTGATTCGGATGTATATTGATTGATGTTACTGGGGATAAAAGATAGATGATGAACTTTTAAATTCATACATAGAAGATAGTAGTTTGCATTCTCTACTTAACTCTTCTAATGAGTTATTATTTCATTGCGAATATTGATTTAAAATTTATTGTCTATTGTATTCTATTAGATTTTTCCTGTTGAAGACTAACAGTAATTTGTTGTATATTATCTTAGTCATAATATTCTTTATTGGGCTAGTTTGAGCTCACCCTTTTCCATTTTGTTCCATTTTTCTTCTCGGGAGGCGAGAATATAAATGAGCACGCAGTCGAGGTATGGAATGAAGGTTTTAGAAAGAATTGTTTAGTAGTCCTCACCATTTTTGTAAAATAATGTATCAATAAATGTGATGAGGATTTATTTGACTATAGATATTGTCTCAGAAGATAATATTTGTATTCAAACTCACGCTTTTTCTTGTTGTAATAATAAAGTTGTAGTTATTTACGCACCATGTATTGACAATTTCGGAATAGGTGATGTATACCTATTTTGGGGCGTCACGATCGGTATCGAGCTTAGGGATATGATCTCTGGCGGAGATCGGGGAATAGAACTAGGAGGGAGAGACAAGTAAATCCTTCGCTAAGTGTGTCCTACCTAAGCTTATTTTTTTAGTTAGTCAAGTATATAAGGATATCATGTGATATATTGATTTCCTTAATTAACCCTTGTTTTATGACAAGATTTGAGAATGTCGATCGAGAATATTAACAATGGAAATGAGACCGTGGAGACGCCTGTACTCACCAACGCGAGGAGAAGCGTGCAACAGTGGCAATGTTCCTCCCGTGAACAACACCATCGAAAGCGAGATGATGAACGAGGGATGTTTAGAAGCTTTTTGCAGTTCATGCAAAATCGCATGAGCGGAGACTCGTGTTCAAAATACGGGGAGGAAATGATAGCAATTCACGGGTTGTCACAACCAAGCGATTCAAAGAGTTGGGACCACGAATTTAAGGAAAGCCGATCCGATCATGGCGGAAACATGGGTCAAGCAAATTACCAAGATATTCGATGTCTTGGGATGCACTTGAGGAACGAAGGTTCCATTCGCCACCTTTATGTTCCGTGGCGAGGTGATCACTGGTGGGAGTCGTGAAGCGTACTCCAACCAACCGCTTCAAAGATGTCTTGGGAGACGTTTGAAACTATTTAATGACAAATACTTTCACGAAAGTGTTCGTCGTATGAAGGAAGTGAAGTTTATTAGACTCGAGCGTAACAATACGCGTGTCTCAAAGACGAGGCAAAGTTTGCAAAGTTATCCAGTTTGCACCTCATTTGGTGGAGAATGAGGAACGATGACGCGGATGTTTCTTAGAGGTTTGAAACCCGACATACGTCGAGATCTCAATTCTCATAAATTTTCTCTTTATTCGGATGTTGTAAGCAGGCTCAATTATTAGAAGCGAGATAACGAGTACAGTCGGTGAGGACTACAACCGAGGATCGTACGAGGAGATAATGATCAATGTAATAATGATAACCAAACGGAGAAAGAAAGAGACGGACAAAAATGGTAACCACTACGGTGGTAATCATGGCCATGAAAATAGAAGAAAGCGAGTCGGGGAGGAGATTTTAAAAGAGGAGATTTAACAATGACCATGTGAAGACGACAGCGATCTGGAAACAAGCGGTTCTAAGGGAGGAGAACGACCACCGGTCATTATATGTTACAAATGCGAAAAGAGGGACATATCATCCAAAGCGTCCACAATAGTTCAAGGTATGCTATAATTGTGGAAAGGAAGGACATATCGCTTCGAAATTATACAAAGATGGCGAAACCTAGTTCAATGGGGACGGTGACTAAAAGATCGTCCCGAGAAAAGTCAAAGTCAACGATTCCGGAAGAGCGTTTGTTGTGATTTGGTCATAATGCGAGGAACCCAAACGAGGTGATCACGGGTAAGCTATTTATAAATTCTTGCGAAGTTTATACCTTACTTGATCTGGGTCTTTACCCATTCATTTATCTCCTGCGTGTGCTCAACGTTTAAACTTGACTCAGGAGAAATTAGACTTTGACTATATCGTGGAAACTCCGTTAGGAGAAACTTTCATCACATCCACTCGTTTATAAATCTTGTTTGATTCAAGTTGGCACCATCACCTTACCACGTTGACCTTATCTCTTTAAAGATACTTGCTTTTGATGTGATTTTAGGGATTGATTGGTTAACTACTCATCATGCCAAAATTGATTGTTTTCGTAAGGTTGTTAGTTTTCATATTCTAACCAAACTTTGTATTTAATTCAAGCAACTAAACCATTAAAATCAATTATTGTCATATCTAATCATAAAGCTATTCGTTTATTGAAAAAAGCGGATGTCAAGCTTTCTTAGCCCATGTTATGGATTTGAATAAAGACACGCCAAATTTGAATAATATTCCCTGTTGTTATTGACTTTCCGACGTATTTCCCAAAGAACTTCCCGGCCTAACCCCGAGCGTGAAGTTGAATTCTTTATTGATCTTGAACACGGTACAAAGCCCATTTCTAAAACCCCATATCGAATGGCTCTATTGAACTTCAGAGTTAAAGGTCCAACTACTGGAATTGTTGGACATCGGTTTCATTAAATCTAAAGTACATCTCCTTGGGGTGCTCTGTTTTATTTGTAAAGAAGAAAAGAGCGGGAGTATGCGACTTTTGTATTGACTATCGGAATTGAACCATGTCACCATCAAGAATAGGTATCCTCTACCTCGTATTGATGACTTGTTTGACCGATTGCAAAGGCACAATTCTTTTCAAAAATCGATCTTCGCTCGGATATCATCACCAAGATTAGAAGCGAGGATATTCCAAAGCATCGCTTTAGAACTCGATGCGGGCATTATGAATTCTTAGTCATGTCTTTTGGACCGACTAATGCTCCCTATGACTTTCATGGATATGATGAACCGAGTATTCAAGGAATATTTGGATCGCTTTGTTGTTGTCTTTTATTGATGACATCCTTATATATTCCAAAAGTCGTGAAGATCATGAGCACCATTTGAAAGTTGGTACTCCAAAGGCTTTATGAAAACAAACTATATGCCAAATTGAAGAAATGCGAGTTCGGCTTGAGGAAGTAGCATTCCTCGGGCACGTGGTGTCGAAAACATGGAGTATCTGTTGATCCGTGAAGATTGAAGCAATACAAAGTTGGGAAGCAACAAGTCGTTTGATCAAGCACGTAGCTTTTGGGCTTAATTTGGTTATTATCGGAGATTCGTGGAAGGGTTTTCTCGAATCGCTACTCCATTAACTTCATTAACTTCGGAAGGATACAAAATTCGTTTGGAGCGAAGAATGCGAGAAGAGTTTCCAAGAGCTTAAGAGGAGACTTATTTCTAAGACTGTTCTAACAATACCATCTGGTTCGGATGGATTTGTTATCTACAGCGATGCTTCAGGCAAAGGGTTAGGATGTGTTCTCATGCAACGTGGGAAAGTCATAGCCTATGCCTCGCGACAACTTAAAGAGTATGAGAAGAATTATCCTACTCATGATCTAGAGTTAGCGGCGATCGTTTGTTGCTTAAAGATATGGAGGCACTATCTATATGGGAGAAAGTGGAGATATATTAGCACCATAAAAAGCCTTAAATATTTCTTCACTCAAAAAGAACTCAACATGCGGCAGCGACGTTGGCTCGAGCTATTGAAAGACTACGACCACACTATTCAATACCATCCTGGAAAAGCGAACGTGGTAGCTGACGCGTTGAGTAGAAGATCATATGCAGGAACGAGTGCGATGATGTCAAGTATACGCATAGAGCCAACTTTAATAGAAAAAGTTAAGGTTGCTCAAGCCACCCAGGCGAGAAATGATGCGTATGAAGAAGAAAATCTGAAGGAGCTATTCCTAAGCGAGAATTGATGAAGAAGGAATACTTGAGTCCACTCTAGACTTTGTGTTCCTAACGACTACGATTTGAAGTACAAGATTATGATGGAGGCACACAATACACCATTTGAAATCCATCCTCGAAAGTACTAAAATGTATCGTGATCTTGACATACATTTTGGTGGAATAATATGAAGAGAGATTGCAAAGTTTATCTCAATGTGTTTAACTTGTCAACGTGTAAAAGCGGAGCATCTAGTACCTAAGGGTCCGTTGCAACCACTTGAGATTCGAAATGGAAGTGGGAACACATTACCATGGATTTCGATTTACGGGTCTTCCTACGGTTTCTCGAGGCATCAATGCTATTTGGGTTATTGTTGATAGATTAACCAAGTCTCCGCTCATTTCTTGCCGACACGGAGACTTATTCACTTGAACGTCTTGCTAGTATGTACGTGAATGAGATTGTGAGGTTGCATGGCATGCCCTGTATCCATAGTTTTGGATCGTGACCCAAGATTCATTTCAAGATTTTGGGTTAGCTTGCAAAAAGCTATGGGCACGGATTTATGATTCAATTCGGCATACCATCCTCAAACGGACGGACAATCAGAAAGGACTATTCAAACTCTTGAAGATTTATTAAGACTCGTGTCCTAGACTTCAAGGGGCGTTGGGATAAGTATTTACCATTGGTGGAATTCTCCTACAACAACAGCTTATCGCAAGTATAGGTGTAGCTCCATTTGAAGCATTATATGGACGAAAGTGTCGCTCTCCAGTATGTTGGGACGAGGTGGGTGAAGCAACACTGTTGGGACCCGAGTTGGTACGTATGACTATGGAAAAAATCCAAATGATTCGACAACGTATACAAATGGCACAAGATCGACAAAAGAGTTATGCGGATCTTCATCGAAAGGACGTGGAATTTAGTGTGGGGATCATGTATTATTCATGAGTTGCTCCATGGAAGGGAGTTACAAGATTTGGGAAGAGAGAAAGCTCAATCCACGATTTATTGGTCCATTTCAAATTCTTGACCGAAAGTAGGAAATGTAGCCTATAGACTCGCTGCGTTACCTCAAAGTATGTCTCGTGTTCATAATGTGTTTCACATATCCGTATTTCGTAAATATGTGAAAGACCCGAACCACGTTATAGAGTTAGAAACCGGACGAGATAGTAGAAGACTTAACGTATGAGGAGGTACTGTCAAGATTTTGGATAGGAAGGAGCATGTCCCTACGACAAAGGTCATACCACAAGTTAAAGTTTTGTGGAGGAATCATGCTATAGAGGAAATGACACAGGAATTGGAAGCGGAAATGAAAGCGAGGTATCCTCACCTTTTCGAAACACTGAATACGTGACGTCAATTTCGAGGGCCGAAATTTCATAAGGAGGGAGGTTGTAAGACCCCAACTTATTATTAATGAAATTTAATTTTCTATTTATTATTTTGAAATAGTAAGGGTTGATGTGATTAATGTGGATAGTTGGGGGTAAAATACGCAAATACTTCAAAATAAGCAAGTGGTTATAAAATATTCATTGTTGTTTAGGGAATATTCGTTTGGTCGTGGAATATTTAAATGCGGCCAGTAGCGAAATAATGTTGGGCCCCATAACTAAAAAGCGATGGATGAAGAAACGATAAATATAAGTGGTTTAAAAATAACGGCGTGGTTATTCATCAATTATCTTGTTAAAATACCCGGTGGTTAAAAAAAGAATATACTAGCAGTATTGCACCAATTATTGATTCTTACGTAAAAGGCACTACTCAATAATGGTTCTGAGAATTTCTTATTCGATATTTTATTGAGTTAATAATTACTGCGTTGATATTTTATATTCTTTGTTGTTTCAATAATTGTCATTACACAAGATTTTTCATTATCGAATCAATAATTCATATTATCTCGAATAATATTATTAGATAACATTATTGCGCAATGTCTAGAAAGTTACATCTAAGGAGAGGTTTGGTCACCTAATTAATTGCGCGCCAAAAAAAAAATTCTTATTGGAAAGCCCCTCTTTCCGGGAACCGGTGGTTGTCAATATTGTGATTCTCGTAATATTATTTGTGAATAATTAATTATTGATTCATATGATGAGAAAAATATTGATTTTATGTGGATATAGATGGAGAAAAATTTTAATGTAACAATTGTTGAAAATTGAAATTTTATCTTTTTTCGATAAAATAATTCATTTAAATATATTATTATATTTTAATAATATAATAATGGTGATATTTTTACAACGAATGTGGGATATATGAGTATACGAGGAGGAAGAGTATTTTACAAACTCAAAAGGAGTCCTCATTACTACTATTATCACACTATTTCACAGAATAGTGAGGACTACTAATGCTATCCTCCGACCATTACTCCGTTCCCGACTCGTCCAAATTTATGTTCTCATTTCTCAAGAGAATAGTGAAAGAAAGGGTGAGCTCAACTAGCCCAAAGAAGAAATATTATGACTAAGATAATGCGAGAATAATTTATCATTAGCCTTCAACGGTGTTAAACCGATAAAATACAATAGACAACAAGTTTAAGCTGCAATGAATAAGCAATCCATTAAAAGAGTCAAGTAGAGAATAAAGTCTACTATCTTTTAAGTTTTAAAGGTTTTTCATCTTTATTATATTTGAGACTCGACTTTAATAAATAATCCACATCATCGAATCACCCCTACACTACTACCAAGGATATTCATCAAATTATCAATGGTCGCTGACTATCCGAATCACCCCTGGTCATAATCATACCAAAAACTATCCATCACCGCATTACTGTGCCATCGAGGACTTTTATCCCATCATTTATAACAAGCCATGATTATACCGAATGATCCTCGGTCATAATCATACTAAGTTCATCTATACACGTAAAGTAGAAGATAACATAATATAACATGAGGATGATGACAATGACATAATAATTCAATAAAACAAGTTCAAGAATTATTTTATCCAGAATTATTAACGTCTAAATTGTCAAAATGATCTTATTTTGTAGAGTAAAATTCAAGAATGATCAAAAGAATATTTCCATGAAAAGATCTTTGGATGAAATGCAAATATCAAGGATATTCTACTAATTTCATGGAGTATAGAAGTCAAAGTTTTAACCAACCTGGGTATAATAAAGAATGGAATAACAAAAGAAATCACCACGCACGCAGGTGACTTGACATAAGCAGGTTATTCAACAGAATAATAATAACGGAACCGGTCGTGAAATTCACAATCGATGGATGTTCCAACAGAATAATAAAGATGGAACCAGATCCGGTGTAAAAACACATGATAGGATATTCCAACGAGAATGATAAAGAGCTTAACCAGTCGATTGTAAAAACACGACAGGATGTTCCAGCAGAATAATAATAAAGACCAAACAGTTAGGTGTAAAACACACGACAAGATGTTCCAGCGAGTAATAATAGAAGAATGTCACCAAGTATAGGGTAAACCCGGCATATCAAAAGTTATTCCAACAGAATAATAAGCAATGGAATAACAACAGTTCTCTTCATGAATAAGAAAGAATAACACCCCTTATATTTGGTAGGAGATTGAATACTGCAGTAGTGTAGTAACAAAATACTGCATTAGTGTATTAATTAAGGATATAAAAGATATTTTGTGTTATATTTTAATAAGTGTGTTTAACTCTAAAATGTCATTTAATCTGAATAAGAGAGAGTATGTAGTAGTTGTTTGCTTCTTCTCTTGTACCCAGTGCAGCATTAGATTTTAATTCCTCTTCTTCCCGCACCAAATCCAACATTAGATTTTGGCGTGACAACTTTGTCGATTACCATATATATATACAATGGTGAACAATATTTTCTTCTCTACTCCTATATTTAATAATTAAGAACTAGGAATCTATTGCTTTATGAAAAAGTGCAAGTATATATATATATATATATATATATATATATATATATATCAACTTCTTTTCTTTTGTTTCTTATTAAATATTTTAATTGTTTAAATATATTTTTAATTTTAAAATTATAAAGTGAGATAATATTTTTATGGAAAAGGAGTAAATGTGACGAGGTGATGCTAGGTGTCACTTCCATGGTAGTTTGATAGCGGTGATCCGATCCAAATCGTTGTAAATCTAACAATGAGCCACCCGTGAGAACATGCTATTGTAGTTAGAGTCCTTTTAGAGGGATATTTTTTTGCTGACATTCTAGCGGCATTATTATTTTTTTTTTGATTTTTTGATTTTTTTTTTGTAATACCTCTTAAAAAATGTATTGTATTTATTCCAACTGAAATTTTTATAAAAAATAGTGTTTTAGGTGTATTTGAATACATACAAGAAACAGAATTTGTACAGTCTGTACAACTCTATTTCTTGTATGTACTAGAATGTCGCTAGAATGTCAGCAAAACAATGTTCCCCTAAAATTATTCTTGTAGTTAAAAGATACGGAGCACTTCTTTGGTCCCAAATTTGTTGCCCTTCTTTTTCTAAAATATTCTAAAACTTTGGCGCCTTAATTACTTTTTGATTTTCAATTAAGGATAACATTATTTATTTTTTTACCATTGTTTTAGATTTCTTCGAAATGATTTTGGGCATGATCTTATTTTAAAAAAATAAGATCATGCCCAAAACCATATTAACCATTTTTAATATGGATAATGTGAGTTGGAACCATATGGTTATGGTTAAAAATCATATTAACCATATTAACAATTTTAATATTGTTATGAGTTATGGGTTTCATGAATACCTGATTTGACAATAATATTATATAATTATGTATATACCCTTTACCCCCCCCCCCAACCCCAACCCCACTACCACTAAAAAAAGTAATATTATGTGATTATGTATATACCCTTTATGTGACGCCCCCAAAATTAGGTATACATCACTCATCTTGGGTAGTCAGATACACAGCATGTAATTTAAATATAACTTACTAATATAAGCTGCTAGGTATAATACGACATAAAGCGTGAGTTTGAATACAAATATTGTCTACTAGAGATCATACAAACTCAAAAGGAGTCCTCATTACAATTATTATCACACTATTTCACAGAATAGTGAGGACTACTAATGCTATCCTCGGACCATTACTCCGTTTCCCGACTCGTCCCAGCTTATATTCTCATTTCCTGAAGAGAACAGTGAAAGAAAGGGTGAGCTCAACTAGCTCAAGAAGAAATATTATGACTAAGATAATGCGTAATAAATTATCATTAGCTTCTACAACAAATGTTAAACCGATAAAATATAATGAACATCAAGTTTAACTACAAATAAACCAAAGAATCCATTAAAAGAGCCAAGTAGAAAATAAAATCTACTATCTTTTATGATTTAAAAGTTTTTTCATCATTGTTATAAAGTGAGACTCGGCTTTAATAAATATTCCACATCATCGAATCACCCCGCACTACTGACCAAGGATATTCTTTAAGTATCGCGACCACAATTATTCACGCACTACGGGCCAAGAATATTTGTGTATTCATTAATGGTCATGATCATGCCAACAATCGTCCATCAATGCACTACATGTGCCACCGAGAATTTTTACCACATCATTTGTAACATTACGGTCGTGATTACACCGAATAGTCTCTCGGTCATAATCATACCAAGTCCATCTATACACTACTGTGACCACAGATGACTTTCAACATAATATAAACATGAGGATGATGACAATGATATAAGAATTCAATAAAACAAGTTCAAGAATTAATTTATCTAGGAACCAATAACATCCAAACTGTCAACATGATCATCGCTTTGTAGAGTAAAATTCAAGAATACTCGGAAGAATATTTCCATGAAAAGATCTTTGGATGAAACGCAAATATCAAGGATATTCCACTAATTTCATGGAGTATAGAAGTCAAAGTTTTAACCATTTGGGTATAATAAAAATGGAATAACAAAAGAAATCACCGTGCATGCGATAGGCCTTGACATGCAAGTTATTCCAACCAGAATAATAAATAACGGAAACGGTAAGTCGTAAAGAAACGCATGCATGTGATGTTCCAATGTAATAATAATAAAGACGAAACCGAAGTCGGTGTAAAACACATGTATGGATGTTCCAACAGATAATAATAAAGAGCGGAACCAGTCAGGTGTAAAACACATGCATGGATGTTCCAATGAATAATAATAAAGACGGAACCAGTAAAGGTGTAAAAACACATGCACAGGATGTTCCAATGAGAATAATAGAAGAATGTCACCAAGTATAGGGTAAACCACGATACAAAGTTATTTCAATGTAATAATAAGCAATGGAATAACAACAGTTCTCTTCATGAATAAGAAAGAATAACACCCTTACGAATACAACAAATAATATTCCCTACCTTAGAAGAACTGAATATTGGCAAGGTGAAGTAGCAGTAATACTTTTCTTTTTCTCTCTATAGTTTTCTCTCAGAGTTTCAAAATGAATTCGTGAAAAATAATGAAGCACTAGGCCTCTATTTATAGAAGATTTCTAGCTTAAGACCGCCCATGAAAAGGCAAGTGGCTCGAGCGACTTAGTGATGTGAAAAGAAAAGTGGTTTGGCCTTTGTAATGTGAAACGACAAGTGGTTCGGCCTTTGTAATGTGAAACGACAAGTGGTTCGGCGCTTTGTAATGTGAAACAAGTGGTTCGACACTGGTAAAGGTAATTACTATCGATGAAGGTAATTACTATTCACAAAGGTAATTACTATTGACGAAGGTAATTACTATCGACGAAGATAATTACTATTCACAAAGGTAATTACTATTGACGAAGGTAATTACTATCGATTTAAGAGACTCTTAGATGATGACATATGGGCCCCATATAAAATAATCAAACTTACCACAAATGTCTCATAATGACTCTTTATATACATCAAGGATTGAATAAATATTACCACAAATCATTTTATTTTTAATCAACACATATTTAATCTTTCAACAATTATTAATCATTTATAACTTATCGTCTCAATTATTGATTTAATACTATAACATATTATACAGATGATATCGTGACAATAATTGAATCAATAATATAAGAGATATGATGCAAAGAATTATCAAAGTAATAATTGAAGCATACCGAGTGACTTCTCACGTAAAGATCAATAATCAATATCGTGTGCTACTATACAACTACGCCAGACATCTTATTACTTTTACTAACGGGTAGTTCAAATGCTTTAAACAGTAACACCTCTGCAGTTATTTTTATAGAAAGATAATTTTGTCGCTTTTCTAACTACGACAATACTTCCGCCATGGGATCCACTGATGATTGAGTAGCCGCATCTGAATATTCCCCGACAAAAAAGAATATTCCCCGACCAAACTAATATTTTATAACAACTTGCATACTTTGCAAAATTTATAAATACTACCCACAACTATAATATTATCTTAAATTCACACCATAATATTAAAAATTATTTCGACAAAATTTAAATCTTTATTGATAAAATCTGGGTCTCACAATCTCCCTCCTTATGGAATTTTCCCTCGAAATTAGAAGTGCGATACTGGTATGATAAAGAGGTGAGGATACCTTGAATACCTTTATCGTTGAAAACATTCAATTCATCTTTGCAATCCTACCAAAGATATTTATTCATAATTCATCTTTGCACTACTGGGCCAAAGATATACTGTTGTAAAACCAATAATCTTTGAGACGCGACTTAATAGTATCACGATCACGAATTATCCATGCACCATCTGGCTAAGGATATTCGTGTTTTCAATTACTGGCCATGATTATACCGAATAATCCTTGGTCATAATCATACCAAGTCTATCAATGCACTACTACCAAAAAGATGACTTTTACCACATCCATGAATTAATATTTCATCTTTGAGACTCATTTCAATAATTAATCCATATCATCGAATCATCCCTCGCACTACTGTGCCAAGGATATTCATTAGTATCACGACCACGAATTATCCATGCACTACTACCAAAGATAATCGTGTATTCATTAAGTATCACGACCATTAAATTATCCATGCACTACTACCAAAGATAATCGTGTATTCATTAGTATCACGACCACAAATTATCCATGCACTACTACCAAAGATAATCGTGTATTCATTAGTATCACGACCACAAATTATCCATGCACTACGGCAAAGATAATCGTGTATTCATTAAGATCACGACCATAAATTATTAATGCACTACTACCAAAAGATAATCGTGTTTTCAATTACGGTTATGATGATTATACGAACAATCCCTGGTCATAATCATACCAAGTCCATCTATGCACTACAGGCCATAGATGACTTTCAACATAATATAAGCATGAGGATAACGATATAAAGAATCAATCAAATGAGATAAAGGATAAATATTAAACATTTATAATATAATTTATCTAGGATCCAAGAATATCCCCATGTTATCAATCACTTAATAATCTCATAATCTAATATCATTAATATTATAACAATATTTTAATCACTTCTTAAATTTATAAACAATTTATCTCAATTGTTTACGCTTTTACCATATAATGCATTTAATCATTCAAAAATGCCATACTCATAAGATATCATCACCAATTATCAAATCCCTCATCAAAAAAAATATGTATATATTCTATATAGGATTCTCTAGTCATAAAATCCTATTTTCAACTTTGTTACTTCACATAACATATTTAACTCATATGTTTCGTAATTAAACTATTTTCATGAAAATACCAAATCGGTCCCAAAAATATTTCTTTTTCGGGTTTTAGCATAATATAGTCCTATAATGAAAATATATTTTCTCGGAATTTTTAAAATTCATTTACTATTTTTCTAAAATCAATTTCTAATTAATTCCTTAAGAAATTAGCTACCTCAAGTTTAACTCCAAAATTTTCCAAATCTTAGCAGGACCTTACACATGTTAACGTGAGCTTCCAGGTTTAAATTTCATGGTCATCGGAGTTATAGAACTCAGGTTATAGCATTTTTCGTCGGAAAAACCTAAATATTGAAATAGTCATAACTTGCTCATTTTAAGTCAGAATGAGCTCATAATAAACTTCCAAAAATCAATTATTTCGGAGCTTCAGAACTTCAATAATTCATAATAAATAGCCCTTCTATCAGAAAATTGAATCTCATGAGTTTTTATAGGAAATTCAATTCTCTACAACTTTGCAGAAGAAAGTTTTTCCAAATTCCAAACAGAAAATGATCGAAATCCACAAACGAGAGATTTTACAAAGTTATAATCAAATTTCGAGTCAATAAATGGGGTCCACCGAGCATGTTTAACATGTTTTAAACATTTATTGCAACAAAAATACTCTTCCTCCTCGTATACTCATATATCCCACATTCGTTGTAAAAATATCACCATTATTATATTCTTAAAATATAATAATATATTTAAATGAATTATTTTATCGAGAAAAAGATTAAATTTCAATTTTCAACAATTGTCACATTAAAATTTTCTCCATCTATATCCACATAAAATCAATATTTTCCTCATCATATGAATCAATAATTATTTATTCACAAATAATATTCTGTAATCACAATATTGATAACCTGAGGTAGTTCCTGGAAAAGGGGCTTTCCAATAAGAATTTCTCTCATCGACGCCAAGCAATGATTAGGTGACCAAACCTCTCCTTAGGATGTAACTTTCTAGACACATGCCAATAATGTTATCTAATAATATTATTCAGATAATATGAATTATTGCTTCGATAATGAAAATATCGTGTAATGACAATTATTGAAACAACAAAGAATATAAAATATCAACGCAAAGAATTATTAAATCAATAAAATCTCGAAGCAGTAATTATCGTAATCATTATTGAGTAGTGCCTTCTTCACGTAAGAATCAATAATTGGTGCAATCTGGTATCTTCTTTGTGTTTTAACCAAAGAGTATTTTAACAAAGATAATTCTGTGAATAACTACGTAGTTATTTTTAAACAACTTATATTTGTCGCTTTCTTCATCCAATCGCTTTCAGTTATGGGGCCCACACATGGTCGCAGGTACATACGCATTTAATATTCCCAACGATTTAATATTCCACGACCAAACGAATATTCCCGACAACAATGAATATTTTATAACCACTGCTTATTTTGAAATATTTGCGTATTTTACCCATAACTATCCACATTAATCAAATCAACCCTTACTATTTCAAAATAATAAATAGAAAATTAAATTTCATTAATAATAAGTTGGGGTCTTTACAATATACATCTTTAATCGAATATTCATCTTGCACCACTGCATCAAAGATATTCATTTCAGATCACCAGTTGGTCGTGTTCATCTCAACACTGTTCATCTTTGCACTACTACGGCCAAAGATATTCATCGATTAATCAATCATCTTTGCACTACTGGGCCAAAGATATTCAATAATATCATCATTAAGGATCGAGGATGATGAAAATATTTTAGAGAACGAATCCGGTGAGGCGGAAGAACAAATATTAGGGATTCAGTATAATGACTTTATCTAAGATCAATAATACTTCATAATAACCAATTGAGAAGCAGAATTCAAAAATAAAGATCAAAACATGAATACAATCAAAGATAGTAACCATAATAGACATCTTGGAGAAAAAGAAAAAATTTCATTTTTTGGTGAATAGTGTCGTATTCGTGAATAGTGTCGTACACGTGAATAGTGTCATATACGTGAATAGTAACCCCGACACAAAAACATCCAAATTTGATTAAAAAGTTCAAACTAATATTTTAGCATAATGATATTGAAGAAAATAATATCATTTATGAAGAAAATAACATCACTTACCTAAAAAAAATAGTACTTCGGAATGAAAGGTCGGAAGTGATGTTGAATGAAACTTGTATTGAATAGTAACTCTCAAAGTATCTAAATACTCACAAAATACGCTCGATAATATAGAGAGAAAGCTTATGTTTCTGGTGTGATTTTCAATTCTAACTTAACTCTCTATTTATAGGAAAATATTAAGACGTCAAAACAGACTCGACCTGCATTACACGATGGCTTTTACCGCTACTATTGCCACCCACCACATTTGAAATAAAATTCAGCACATTTCTTCACCAACCACAAGTGGGGCCCACTCAATTTTAGAATTTTCCACCAAAATCATTTATAAACCTAATTTTTGAATCAATCACCTCTTAAAATTCATAACAAATCATACGTTCATTTTTAACGGTTCAAAATTTGTGGACATATATTCAACTTACATATGTATAACATATCCAAAAATCACAACGATCCAACGGTCGGATTAAAAATTATAACTCACGTAATATATCGTAAAAATACTGATTTGATTTTTTAATACCTCCATTCCGACAAAAATACTGATAAAATACTTCAACATTAATTCCTTCAATTACAACCACATAAAATAAATAAATCCATCATTTATATCCGCATCAAATAAATATTTCCTTATCAATAATTAATTATTCATAAATAATATTATGTAATTACAATAATAAAACTTTACGCGGTTCTCGTGAAGAGGGGTTTTCCAATAAGGTTTTCTCCTTCTTCGACGCTTGAATTAGGTGATCAAACATCTTCTTGTATGTAACTTTATGTACATTGCCAATAATGCTATCTAATAATATTATTCAAATAATATGAATTATTGATATGATAATGAGAAATATCATGCGGTGACAATTATTGAAACAACAATAATATAAAATATCAACGCATCAATTATTGAATCAAGAAAATAAAATATTGAGCGATAAGAATCACCGTAATAATTATTGAAGTAGTGCCTTCTTACGCATTTAATCAATAATTCAACAATATTGCATATCTGGTGTCTAGCATCTTTGTAAACCACGCGTATTCATCGTATTTTTAACCACTGGGTATTCCAACAATGTTAACGGTAACAACTACGTTGTTGTTTATAAAAACTCATACTTTGTCGTTTTCCTTCATCCAACTGTTTCCCGTTATGGGGCCCACAAATGGCTACGCCGTCGTACGAATATTCCCCGATAACAAGAATATTCCACGACCAAACGAATATTCCCCGACAGAAATGAATATTCTATAACCACTTGCTTATTTTGTAAAATTTGCACATTTCACCCATAACCAAAATATTATATCAAATTAACACCTTATTATTTCAAAATACTAATTAGAGAAAAATTCAATTTTATTTATAAAAAGCTGGGGTCTTACATAATTTATTACTAACCCCAATTTTTATAATTTTAAAAATATATTTATATATGCTTAATTATTAATTCTAAAATAGTCAATTTAACTTAAAAAATCAAAATTGAACAATTAATTTGGGATGGAAGGAGTAGTAAATTTCCTTATTTTACTCAATTTGTATGGTTATAATTATATTTAAAATATCTCCCATTTTCATGTTTTTTATTAATAATATAATATAAGTGAATTTTTTTGAAAGTTCAGAAGAAGAAAAAAAGACAAATAAATTAAAAAGAAAAAAGGATACTTTATCGGGTGGTTGTTGTTTTCTGTTTTATATTCACTTTTTGTTATGTATTTTTATATAGTGCTTTTACCAAAATAAATTTTCTTTTGTTAGTTTTTCTTTTAAATGTTAAGGTATTCATCATACTATTCAAACGTAATATTTTGAAATAGTAAATTTTGACTTTCATTTTAAAATCATAATATTAGAAAAGTAATTAAATTTAAAAATATTTTAATCAGGCTTTAGTATTTACATAATCAACATAAAATGTAACTTATATTTTGAGAGTGGGATAGCATGTCGTAAATAATCATATCATTTATTATAATATTGAGACTCGAAAGGTGACTTGTTTAAATATAGGACCTCACGTTAAAGAAAATAAAATTAATATAAATTTTCATAAATATTTAACGAAATTGAATTTGTGACCAATATTAATATATATGTGATAAAATAAATAAATTAAAGCGAAACACTTATGAATTCATACCTATTCTATATATGCACGTACGTCGCAATCATAATTCGACTGAAAACTCAATCTAGAGTATCACCTTTGGTCTAGATAACAATAACTTTTTATATTTTAGCGGACACAAGATTATTTCCGTCTTGTTAATTTTTTATTATTAAACAAAACACAATGGATTTAAGAAAAATAGTCAAAAATAACTTGTTAGGCTTTCGACAAATTGCTTTGCTTATTTAAACACATAACTTCAAATTAATTAACATTATACGAAGAGGACTATTTATTTTTTGGGCATATACTTGCACGCGTGTTAATTATCTTTCAATTTTAATGGTTAAAAAAGTAATTAGACTTAAGAGAATGGATTATAAAATGAGAGAAAAATAATGGAAATATACAAGTGGGTAAATGGGAGTAGAAAGAAAGAACATTTTTGAAAAATATATATAAATAGAAATTATTATTTTTTTTTGTTACTATATAGCTTTATCATAAAACTGTGATTAATTGTACAAAATTAAGTTAAATAATTAATAAAGCTATTGCTCCCACTTTATTAAAAAGATGATAATGAGTTTTCATGTCAAATTTAACCCATGCACCTCACGGTGGTGGGGTCATCGAATTTTGAAAAATATATTTAAATATGCACCTTTGGGTCATATAAAAAATAAATTCAAGTATTCAACTTAAAATAAATTGAATTTTTTAAAACTAAATATAACTCCCACGCGTCCCCTCTATGTATTAACGTCAAATACCGACATAATAAATTATAATGGCAAGTTAATTTGCTTATGTAGGTGTATTAATAAGATTTTTAAGGTTGATAATTTACACTAGGGGTAAACTTTAAAAACTAGTACTAGTATTCAAGATTAAACGAGTAAGAAATTTTATTTGAGGACTAAACATGCAAAATCACCTTAATTTGGGGGCCAGCCAACAAAGGGTTTATATCCCAATATTTAATTATAGAATTACTGAAACCCAAAAGACTTGAACTCAAAGCCGACCTAAAAATCAAAAGAAGACCAAGAAACAAGTTGACACGCTTACGCTAAAAATATATATTCCATCCCTCGCTAAAAGATTATCTTTTTTTAAAAAAAAATTATTTTAATTTATTTATAATTTATAATTTTTTAAGAATAAATTATTTATTCTTTTATATCACTTCTATATTTTCTTATTGTCTTAAAATATTTTATCTTTTTGTATTAATAATTTTCAACTTTCAAAAAAAAAAAAAAAAATTTAAATAAATTTTAATTATTAAATAATAATATTAAATAATTTTGTTAATAGATGCATAAAAACACAATCTTTTAGGAACGTACAGACTAAACGTTCTTCCAAGAAGCCAGACAAGAGACCACGCCAAATTGTGGTGGAATATTCCCCCCTGAAATTGTCAAAAAAAACCCACCTCCCCACTAACTTTCTTGTTCATCTTGTTCCGGCAGACTCCCTAAATTATCTCTCTTTCTATTCATTATTTTCGCTGAATATTACAAGGAAGAAAGCTGATTTTTTAGTGATATAATCTTTGTGCAGAATGGTTCAGATCAAGGAATTGTATCCCTTCTTATCCACAATTGTTTTACATGGGTATTTAGTTATATGCGAGATTTATTGTTTGTATGTTTGTGCACTTTTTTGGATTTCTGAGTTTCATTTGGCTGCTGAGGAAGAATAAAGAAGAAGTGGATTTTCCATCCATTTGATGGGGAGTCAAAGAAGGAAAAGCTTATACATAATTGGGAGCTGAACAACTTTTTAACTCTCTTTTTTTTCTCCTTTTTTCTTCCTATTGTTGATTTATTGTTCAAGTACAAATTCTGAGTTTTATTTATTTTCTGAAAAATTAACACTTGCTGATTTCTATATGATCAACAATAGTGAGGTGTGGTATTGATTTCCCATGAACTGTAATTGCATATGGTTGAAATTTATTCTGTTCTTCTTGAGTTTCCTTGACCCATATTTTTTTCTAATGGGGGTGCTAAAAAAGTCGAATTGTCATGCCTTTGTCATTGGAAGAGGTATATCAAGTGAACTAGTTTAAGAAGTATTTGAATATAGTTCATGTATTGAAAATAACTGATTATTTATACAAAAAATTTTGAGTGCAGTATCAAGTAGCTCAGATGTATATGGTCATGAAAATGCAACAGCAGAGTGCTACAAATAAGGAAGGAGTGGATGTTTTAGAGAGCAGGCCTTTTGAAGATGATGTCTTTGGAAAGGGCCGATATACATCCAAAATTTACCGGATGCAGAGGTAATTTGATGCAAAATGGAGCCTTTGAATTTTAATATCTCAATTGCAACTAATTAGACAAATTTGTGTTTGTTATCCCTCCTAGGAGTGAGTAGAAGTGGGAATTAATCCGCTTATATGGTTTATTAAATCTGTGTGTTGCACTTGCTAAACTTGGGCATTTGCTTGTCCTAAAATATATATATGAAAGCAAATGCGTAGTTTGAAGTTTGAAGGTGAAATATGTTTTTAGTTTGAAGGTGAAATAAGTAGTAACAGTGGTGGTAGTACAAGAAGATATGTGGAAGAGCTGAAGAGAGGAGAATCATACTTCCCTGTTGCATAAAGTTATGTAACAGGACACAAACACATTCTTAAATTCTCACAGGTCAAGTTTATTAAATTGAATAAATCACACATTTGTAAGCCATTGTCTTCCCCTTAAAAAGTCATAAGAGAATTAAGAGTTTCAATTAAATTTGAATGGTTGACCTTTGACATTTTTGAAGACTGCAAAACCCTCTATATAAGTTAACTTGAGAAAACATATATTTATCTGAAAAAAATAAATGATGAGACTCACTTTATTATAACCTTTATCGCCCAATGTGAAAAGCGGCCAATCTTCAATTTGCCACTATGCTTGTTGTTGGGACCTGCATCAGTACTTGTGTTTCATATATTCTTTTCCAGATTCAGACATGATATAAATTCATTTAAATTTTGGACAACACAATTATGAAACTTATAAATTATCTAAAGGTACTGTTAATTACAAGATCTATGTTTTTATTTTAAAATGTTAAATGAAATCACATCATTTTTATTTAAATATATCTGAAATTGAATTTAAAAAGTCAAACTTTATCTTATATCTCAGAACAAAGAGTGTACTTTAAAAAAAATTCTTGTCACGACTCACTACTGTTGTGTGAAGATGGATTTGAGATACATGCCAAGAGTTCCTTAATGTAAAACATTTAGCTTAGGCTAAATTTTAAAGTTTAAATAGTGGGATTATATATATTATTTTTTCCCTGCAGTTTTCTTAGTTGGAGGAGAATTTTTGTTATAATGTAGTCTCTGGTAAGTTGCTAAGGGCAATGTAGACATGATTACCTAAGTCAGGCTCATGTCTTGCAAATAATTGAGGTTGGGTTTAGACTGCTCATACTTATTGTTCCAATGCTATTGTTACTGGTTTTGGATCAAATACATATCTTCTCACTACAATGGGAAAGGAGATACTATATTTTTCCTATTCCATTTTCTCAATGGAGAAAGTTCAAGAGCTTGTTTGTTTGTTTGTTGAGCATAGTGACTTTTCGGCTTATTTGTTTATTACTAGAACTACATAGGTCATCTGCAAGTTCATTTTCATAATTGCTCATTTCTGTTCGCCTCTTTGTGATGATTGTTAAGATTTCATGGCATCATTATTTTATTAATTTTACCAATTAAATAAATTCTATTATGATTAGCTTAGTTACTGCTGTGTATAGACTGCAACAACTTTTGTCCTTATATATGATGCTGCCTTTTCTGTTACACTGGATCATAAAGACCTTACTTCTTTTTGATATCTGTATGCTACTTTTGCAGTAAAGCTCCTACATGGCTTACTACTTTCGCACCATTAGATGCTCTTGTGATGAAAGAGGAAGCCTGGAATGCATACCCAAAATGCAAAACAGGTTTATATTAATTCTCGTGATTTCTCACTTTTATTATATGTTTTCTCTGGACCCTAATTGATCTATTTATTGTTGCTACATGGGGAACTGGATGCCATTTTATGCAGTGATTAAGGTAATTATATTTTTATCCTTTAACTAATTTTCTGTTTGGTGGATGTCCAATGGGAGATGTTTTTATATGAAACCTCATATTTCTTGTTTTCTATTTTTGTAGTGTCCCTACTTCACAAAGTTTAGTCTTACTATTGAAACTATTCATAGAGCCGACAATGGGCACTCAGAAAATGTAAGTTTTTTGGAACTAATTTTATTTTATTTGAAATGTATTTGGGATTTGCAGGCTGTAGTTCAACTGGGTGCTATGTTGTTGATCTTCCACCTTTCATTATGTTATGGGTTTTTCTGATCTCATTTAACTGAGAAGTTGACTATCTAGGTGCATGGTCTAAGCAAAGAGCAGCTAGCATCCAGGCAGGTGGAAATTATTGATATTGCTTCAGCTTCAAATGACTATTGGAGTTACGTAGTGGGAAGTGACAGTATTGATATGTCAAAATTCCAATCAGCAAGGACTGGCCGTGGTCCACTATTAGATGGGTGGAAGGTTAGTATCTTAATATCTTGTCCCAAAAAAAATATTGATACTTGCAGAAAATGTGAAATGTAGGCATGTACCGCACATAATTCTTCTTTGGTAGGTTTTATTTAGGTTTGTAAAACTCTACAATTGCTGGTGCTACGCTTTCTCCCATTTATGGGATGTAACATGTGAGCAAATGAATTTATGTCGCACATCATTTCCTCGTCAGTAAGACCTTTAAAGCCTCCATTCTCTATGTCAAAAGTCTCCCACTTATCTCTGTAGAGGAATAAATCCTTGCGCTATTCTATCCCTTTAACTAGCAGATTTTCCAACAATTTTGTGAATGCAAAAATAAAGTGTCATTTTGACCACATGATTAGACAACCGAAAAAAAGGAAGAAATTGATGGAATCAAAGGGTTCTTAGCAGTGGCGTTCTCCTACATTTTTTTATTTTGTACCCACTCCATCTCAGAAAATCAAAGAATTTTTCACTTTCCACAACATACCAAACTTTCACCGTCTGTCCCCTACTTTCTTTGCTGAACAGCAGTAGCATGATATATATATATATATATATTTCTCAATGCATTATCAAGGCATAAATTTCTTGGAGGGACCCAAGGGAAAATCTCAAAAAGGGGTGATAAACAAGCAAACGGTAAAGTTCTTGAAAGAACTAGAAGCCACATGCATAATTATATCAATCATCATCATCCTACTACAAAGATATCATGTATGAGACCCTTTTAAATTATGACCCTATCTATCCACAAACTCTAATCTAAAGTAGACAACTTAGATCCCAGATGGTCTGAAATCATATTAAATAGCTTCAAAACCCTCCCATTGGAAACTGATTTCTACGTAGAACAGGCTTAACTACGTAAATCATTTCTAGAAAATGATTCCATGTTGAAAACCGTGTGCACTGTGTATAATCTTTAACTTCTTTGACTTGTGGATTTCACCTGCAAGGCATGTTAATAGATCACATAACTATTGAGTTTTCCTCTCGGAACTATTTAGTCGCAGGCTTGGATTAGCATTTTCTTTCATCATTTGCATATTTGACATGAGGTGTATTGATATGTTGTGTATTTATACTTTCAGGATAGGTGTAATCCAGTTATGACAGCATACAAGTTGGTGACAGTAGATGCTCCATACTGGGGCTTTGGTAGTCAATTGGAGCAGGCTTTGATTGCGGTATTACCTCTTAGACTTAATCAATCTAGCTAGATCAATGATGTTTGACTTTTGAACGAATGCCAGCTTAAATATTATTTTTTTTCAACATTATATTATTATTTGACCATAATTCTTTATATGCTGTCACTGACCCATTAGATATATCATTCATGCACGGGGAGTTACTTATAGTAGATTGTGATGCCTAAACTCTGATATTTGTCTCTAATTATATACTCTTATTTTCCCTTTATTGGGTTGGTTTATGATATGGTGCTTGTAAATTCATTTGGAATAAATAGATAATCTCTGTATAAATTGGGATACACTAATTGCAGGGTGAGAGGGCACTTTTCCATGGAAGCCACCGAAATTGTTTTGCTTGGATCGATGAATGGTTTGAGATGAAAGTTGATGTGATCCGTAAACTTGAACAGCAACGTGTTTCACCATTTGAATGAGGTAAGGAGATTATAAATTTTGGCATTGTTGTAAAAGTAATGTGACAAATATTGTGTTCATTTCATCATGTCTTTCCAACTTGATTCTTATTTGAAGATTTTAATTTATATAGAAAATGTATGCAAAACAAGGAGGAAGAAGACGGTGAGATTTACACTTAACTGTGAGATCTACGGCGGACATTTCTAACTTTCTGTTGCATCACCAGATGTATATTGATTTTCCCGGTGATATAGTTGGTGCCACTGATGATGTGATGACAAGGGTATAATTATAATTACAATATTTATTGATTGAAATTCTTTTGAACTGATAACCTGATATAGTTATTTTCCAGATTTTTATAGAAAAAAAGTAAGAGAATGCTGAAATTTATAATTTAATTGAGACACCTCTCATAGAAAGGTTTCTTCTTCTTCTTTTTTTTTTTGTTTTGGGGGGTGGGGGTGGTTGTGGGTGTGTGAGTTTGTAAAGCTGAAATTTCCAATATTTCCTATGCGAGTTTGTCATAATTTCATCAGCATGCTAAAACTACTAGACTAACAACTTATGATTTCGTTTAGATTGATCTGTCTGGACTTTTGGGTGGGCTGGCTGGCTGGGTCAACAAATTTAAATTGTCAAAAATATTATTAAACATTTATATAAGTTAAATTTCTTTATAGGGTATACTACTTAGTTACTTTATAGGGTATATCACTAAATTAATTTATAAGTAACTTTTGAGATGTAATCCATCCGGCTCTAAAACAGAGACTCAATGATAAAAACGAGTTTTTCTTCGAAAGCATGGCTAAACAAAATAAGTCAACTAAATAAAATTTTACATTGATTAATTTATCTTAGGTCATACGATATTTTATCTAAAATAAATAAATTAATCACATTACAAATGAATAATTTCTCTCTCTCTCTCTCTATACAAATCTAAGAGCCAATTAATACACATAACAATACAATGACAAAATGAAAAAGTAAATTTATTTTCTATTCTTTTATTTGACTACCTTATTTTTGTGTGAAATTTGTCCTCAAGTCATCCTTTAATGGATGGAGGGAGTAATAATTTTTTATTTCTAAAAAGATAATTTATAAGTTATTTTAAAATTAGTAGGTTAGGATTCTTTTACCCTTAATTTAGTATTCTTTAGAACTTATTTTAATTTATAAGTTATTTTAGTCAAATACATTCATATTTTGTGTTAACTTAATTTTTAACTTATAAGTAAAAATAATATCAAATACTTTTATTTATAATAAAGTCTTCTAAATGACTTATAAGTTATCTAAATTTTAAGTTATAAGTCATTGTCAAAAGAGATTTAAGGATTTGGATTTTAGGACGTTAGTAGTTAAGAGCATGAATAGTAGAAGAATAATGCTCCCTCTCTCGCAAATTAAATATTTAATTTCGATTTTTTTGTTAAATTAATTGTTTGTATAATTAATAATTAAGTATATACAATTTTTAAAAAAATTATAAATATTAGGATAATAGTAAATTATATATTATTTTTTTTAGTTAAAAATTTGTCACCTATATTTTAATAAAACTGATACAAATTAATTTAAAAATTATCCATTTGACCTTAAAAATGTTAAAATTTGACATATAATTCTGAACAGAGGGATTAGTTATTTCCTATTTCATGGTGCTTGCTTAGTTAGTTGACTTCCATGCTAGGCCTAAAGATTAGAGACGGGCCCCATCGAAAATGGGCTTAAGTAATAGTCAATGGAGAAAGAAATAGGCTTTTACTTAAATCCCATTTTCATAATCAATCAAAGGCTAACAGGGACTAGCCCAAATCATTTTATTTTTTTTTGCTAAATTTAAATGTATTAAAAGAAAAACAAAATACACGGCAAAGCTTTTAATCTAAAAGATTTAATATAAATTCAACTACTGGGATTCTCAACCGAGACCACAATTACTCAAATGCTTTAAACGACTCCCTATTACAATAATCTTGACACTTAAAACATATTACTATTAAAGTATACAAAATTGTAGTGGCTGATAATTGATGCTTTAATTTTAGAGATATATTTTGATTTTTAAAGTTAAAAAATATCATATTAAATCTCAAATTAATATAAATTTATTTAATTTTATTTAATACAATTATTATAATTATATAATATATAACAAAAATTATTATTAATCACAAAATTAATTTTATTTTAAACTTTCATAAATCATACTTAATTTTAAACTTAATATATCATGAGTGAATTTTCAAATATAAACCTTTTTTTTAAAGTAAAAAAATGAAAAATGAAACTCGAGCTTAGAGTATTGGAATATGGAGTAGATTATTAAAAAAATTAATATAAGTGAGCAATTGTGTCTTTTAGTAAGCAGCCGTTACCAAACAGGGTCCCCAAAAATCAAAATCAAACTACACTAGTATTATTCTATTTTAAAATTTTAAAAGAATGACAAAAATTATATATATATTTTTTAATAAAATAAGATAAAATATATAAAATAAAGAGTAACTAAAAGGTTGTTTATTTATTTTTAATTTATTTTTAAATAAGTCATTTAAATTATTTGTTTTTTAATTTAAAAATTCTTAATGTATTTAAATGATTAATCCAGAAAGTTGTGATTGAATCTGTAACAAATACTGTTGACTGATATTTTTACTTGCATATTCTCATCGGCAATTAAAAATTACATTCAATATCCATCTTGTTTTAGTATTGTAAACAAATGTTGTTATGTACAATATTTTTTTAAAATTTTTCTTTAACAAATTAGTTAATCAATTTAATGAATGTTGTTATAGTTTTTTGTTTTGATTTTATGGACCGTTAGAATATTATTAATATTTTTCAAAATTATATTACTAGTAATATATCCATCAAGATTGTTATTTATAATTAATTTTCATTAGATAACATTGTTTTATTTATAATTATATAATAAATTTATTCATAACAACTCAAAATATTAAAAAAAAAAATATACATAATAAAATTTTTAAATAAATAATTATCAAAATGTTATTTTATTTTATATTGAGGACTTAATACTTTATTTAGCTTATAATCCCTAAAACATTTGGTGAGATCTATTAAAAAAATATTTATTAATTTAATAAAATATAAATTTTTAATTAATAAATTATCTGATTCGCCCTAAGATAAATCATCTGAACGGGACAGAACTAGTTATTTTATGAGTTTAATATTATGAGATAAATTGTACTGTGCTTATTTTTTTTCTACGCTCTCATAAAACGACACTCTCTCTCTCTCTCTCTCTCCACACAGAAAACTCAAACTAAAACACTCTTTCTTTCTCTCTTCCACCAGCAAAAAAACGCAGAGACAAAGAAGAGAGAGAAAGGAGGAAAGTGCATTGGGAACTGCCCCGCACGAGCAGAGTTTCCTCCAGCTTATCCGTTTTGCTTCTAATGGTTTGATGGTATTATTCGAGTTCAGAATTCAGACCTCCAAACAAATTTAAGCTCTAGATAAACTCCTCTTTCATCTGTTCCCAAGATTCTCTTGGTAAGCATAAAAACACATGCTACTTCAAATTTCTTCTTTTCTTTCTTTATCTTCTCGACAAAATACAAAACGGATTACTGTAAAAGATAACCCCTTTTTATTCTTTCTTTCCCCCCTGATTTTTATTGGGTTTTCATTTGTTTCTCGGGAAACAACAAAAGGAAAATGCTTTAAACTTTATGGGTATTATTATTAATAATAATAGTATTATATTATCCCCATAATACTGGGTTTCTTTGGGTTTTATTATGTGGGTTTGGATGAGTCAGTGGTTGTAAATTCATGACTAATTTCTCATTCTTGTTTTTTTGTTTATGTTTAATGTAATGATGTTTTTCTTTTGGATGAGACATATTTTTCTGCATAAGACAGCAGTGTTAGGTCAGTTTGTTATGAGCTTGATAGCTCAAACTTTTCAGGCTTTTTCTGCTGGAGGTCTTCTTTTTAAAAGGGTAATGAATCTCAGAAAGGCTGATTAACAAGCATCTCTTACTCTCTGTTTGCAGAGCATTTTTTCTCTCTAGATTTGTATATGGCCCATTTTTGGTTGATATTTTAGCCCCATTGTTTGCAAATTTGAGTTTTCTAGTTGTTTTAGCTAACTTTTGATCTGCACCCGTGATCTACTCATTAGTTTTGACCAAAGTTCTTGTGATTGAGTAACAAGCAAAATGATATCTGAAAAAAGTTTATAGAGCCCCCACCTGAGTGGTTTTTCAGACCAACCCTGTTTAAAAATTACTGGTTTCTTCAAAATGTCAAACACCCAAAAGTAGCATCTCCCATAATCACGGCAGTAATGGTGGTGGGTTCTAAATGACAAAATTGCCCCTGGACGGCGACCAAATTTACCAAGGGTGCCCTCCTTTGCTATCTGTCATAGAGTTTGTGTAACAGGGTAAAAGGGTAATTTCATAATTTATTAATTTTAATCTAGTTATATTGCCTCATAAGCTATATATGCTTGTGATTACAATAAATAATGGTTGTCAAGCACACTTGAAGTGCTAGAGTATTGAATGTGGCAAATTAAGATGGAAGATCACAGAGTACATTTTTTTTCTATTTTGGTTATTTTGTTTTATATGGTTATTATTCATTTATCTGATATAACTATATAGAGATATGAAGAAATTCTGTTCTTCTTGAAGCATTTACTTTTGTCATGTACATTTTCCTCACATTGGATGCCTCCATCTCTCTCTCATTTGGCTTGTGATTTTCTGACTTTCGCAGGAGCTGTGGGGCAGGGAGCATTGAAGTAGCAGCAAGAATTACATAAACCATTTCACTGTTGCTAGGAAGGTAGATAAAGATATGCAGACTCCTAAAGCAAGGTATGTTTCATAGTCTTTTTATGGATCTTAGCTCTGCCTTTCAAAGAGTTTTCAGACAGCTGGTAGGTGGAATTAATGGAGTTTTCTGTTCTTCTAATGAATTGGGTAAAGTGAAAGCTATCTAATTGATTGCATGTATAATTTCAGATGCCATATGTAAGTAGATTTTTTAATATTTTATCACATTAATTTTCTGATTGTCTGGTCGAAATTAAAAGAGCCCATTATTGGGATTATCTACTATTTGTTCCATTATAAATTTAAAGCTGGTTGTGTTTTCTGCTGAAATTTATGAATATTTACTGTTGTATAATCATTGGGGTCTGTCTTATGTCTTCGAAACTTTAAAGCCGATGAGAATATACGATTTTCTTTGTCCATCCCCACTATCAATCAGGTTTGATTGGAAAGTTTCTGAGTTACATTTGGCTTTCAGGATTAAAATAAGGTTTAGTGAGTTTTGCTCTCTCTCTCTCTCAAGTTTTGGGCTGTTGATGGCCCACTACATGGACCTGTGGAACAGTACTGTAAAGGGTGGGGTTCCATAAGTGGGCCATAGAAGCTATATTCTAAATTATCTTTTTGCTGATTTTGTATGAAAATTTTGAGCTCTGGTTTTTATCTTTCTGCTGGGTTTGATGGAAACTTTCAGATTCAGTTACATAAACCGTAAATTTGGGCACATAAAAAGACTCGTTTATTTGTTTATTTTACTAATGTTATAGGAACTTGCTCATCTATTATAGATGCTATGTTATAGTTCTTGTTCTTCTTTCTTGGATTAACATTACTTGTTTCCTTGGTCCTCAGTCAAAAACTTTAACATACAAAAGTGCATAGTATCTACTTATTTTCTTATGCTTTATGCTTTATGGCGAGGATTGTATAACATGGTTGTTGTTATGTGACTGAAAATGGCAGTGCCTTGAATACATGTAGCTTTACTTGGCTGAGTACGTATTGAATGCAATAGTACTTCAATTCACTTCAGACATTCGAGTAAAATTGTCAGTCTTATACTATCTTGTGCTGGTCCTTATCTTATTGCCAAGCTAATTACTCAATTTAATCCACCCAGTCATTAGTTTTTCTGAACTTTTCAACTTATACACCCATATCCTGAATATCAAAATTTCATAACGTTCTCCAAATTATTTTCTTATATTTGAGGTTCCCTCATTTAATTGCTTTCTGTTTGATTGCTCCCAAGTGATCCTTATTATAATTTCTTGTCTTAAGATCAGTCTCCAGAATTTCAGTAAGGTCTACCTAGAATATTAGGTTGTCAAGAACAACTTTGGTGCCTGTTGTTTTGTTACACATCTGCAGCTACTCTAGTGCATGGTCTGACCTAATACCTAATATGACTGAATATAATCTAAAACATAGAGGCTGACGGCTGCAGTCTCATAACAAAACACTCGATTGAAAATGGGTGTTTGATGAAGGATAATGGTTTGAGTTATACGCTAGCTAAATGATTGACTCTCATATGACTGGTTTTTGTTGCAGAAAAAGTTCTTCTGAAGCACCTCAAAAAATCTCTCCTCGATCCATTTCTTTGGAAGTACCTAAAAAAGCCTCTCCTCGAGCCTCTTCAGAAGGGCCTCAAAAGCTTTATGCTCAAGGAGTGTCTTTGGAAGTGCCTCTAAAGATCTCTCCACGAGCTGTGCGCCAAATCAAGACAACTGGATTAGAATCTGATTCAGCATCTTCTTCAAACCATAAAAGGACACCAAAAGATAGAAGCCCTAAAGTCCCTGAGCGCAAGTCACCTCGAAGCCCTGTTCCCGAGGTAAATTACTAAACAGGGCCAGCCTAACTAGCTGCAGTTCACAGTGCAGGCATTTACCTGGACTTGCCAAACTCTGAATCTGTAGTGATAGTTTACACTCTTAAGCATCAAGCCTTTGTGGTTTGTTATTATTTTGATCCAGAGTAATACGAGGTCTATTTTTCCTTATCAAACAAACACAGCCAATATGTACATGTACCTCTGCATATCTTGATTACTACTTCATCTCTTTCCTGTTCTCATAGTTAGACCCATAGAGTTCAATTTTTTTATTCTTTCTCATGTTATGCCATCTATGCTTTTCTTTTGAGCCTTTCAACCAGACAAAATTGTGTGTTTCTAGCAAAATTTCACAATAAATTGTTCTCGAGTTGCAGAAACAATTTGCAAGAGTAACTTGCCCTTGTTGTCTTAACAAACCAATGACACCGAATATTGTGCATTGTTTCTAAACCTTATCTTCTTATTGCAAGCTCCAGAGAAAACGCTCAAGCAGGGTTACAGAATTGGAATCTCAGATTTCTCAGCTTCAGGAAGATTTGAAGAAAGTGAAGAATCAGCTAAGCTTGTCAGAATCATGGAAGCAGCAAGCCCAGCAAGATGCAGAGGAGTCAAAAAAGAAGCTCCTAGCCATGTCTTTAAAGCAGGAAGAAGAATCCCAACAACTATTGTCACAGTCTGCTTCTGAGGAGTCCCATCATATTGAACTAGAAAAGATCTCTCAAGAGCTAGATCAGGCATGGCAATCTGAGATCGAGGCCTCTCAAAAGAAACAATTTGAGGAATCGGCAGCATTGGCCTCTGCACTAGATGAGATTAGGCAACTCAAGGTTCAGCTTGAAATGGTAGTTGATTCAGAGGCTACACAAACCAAACACGCAGAATCAGCATCTGCAGAGCTTGTAAACTTGAAAGAAAAGCTGGCAGAAACCCTTTTGCTTGCAGAGGACATGAAAAACCAGCTTAGGGACTGCAAAGAGTCAGAAGTTCAGGCCCAAGCTCTTGTTGGTGAAACTCTTTTGCAACTAGAGACGGCTAAAAGAACTGTAGAGAGTCTAGGATCAGATAACACTAAAGCCATGGAAGCGTACGATGCTATAGCTTTGGAATTGGATCAATCGAGGGCGCGTGTAAATTTGCTGGAAGAGCTTGTTGACAAACTTAAAAAAGAAACTACCACTGCTGCTAACAGTGTCTCTCAAAATTCTGCTGAAAATGGAGAAAGAGAGAAGTCAATTGAAGCAGAGCTTGTATGTGTAACTTCTGAAGTAGAATATTTAAGGTCTGCTCTAGAAACTGCAGAGATCAAATACCATGAAGAACAAATTCGAAACACTCTGCAAATTAGAAGTGCTTATGAGTTAGTGGAGCAGGTAAAGTCTAAATCAAGCCAAAGGGAGGCTGAACTGGAGGCAGAACTAAAGAAATCAAAAGTGGATATTGAGGATTTGAAGGCAAACCTGATGGACAAGGAAACAGAATTGCAGGGTATTTGTGAGGAGAATGAAGTTCTGAATATGAGGCTGGAGACTACTTTGTTGGGCCAGAGAGAAATTCTATTGGAAAAGGAGCTGAAGAAAACAAAGTTAGATGCCGAAAATTTGCAGGCAAGTTTGATAGATAAGGAGACGGAATTAAAGACCATGTCAGAAGAAAATGCAATGCTGAAGTTGGAAACCAAAAAAAAGGAATTGAACACGGGTAATTTAAACGATGAAGTTGTTGCTGAACTTGAAGCCGCAAGGGCTGCTGAACAAGATGCTGTCATGAAGCTTGGGTACGTGACGGAGGAGGCAGATGAGAGTAACAGGAGGGCAGCACAAATGACCGAGCAGTTGGAGGCAGCGCAGTTTGCAAATTCAGAAATGGAGGCAGAGTTAAGAAGGGTAAAGGTGCAGTCTGACCAGTGGAGGAAAGCGGCAGAGGCAGCTGCATCTATGCTCTCTACTGGGAATAATGGGAAGTTTGTCGAGAGAACAGGTTCATTGGACAGCAACTACAGTCCCACGACTGGTAAGATTGGTTCGCCTTACGCTGAGGATATGGATGATTTTCTGAAGAAGAAAAATGGGAACGTGCTGAAAAGGATTCCCCTCTTATGGAAGAAGCCACAAAAATAATAGCATCCTTTTGCAGGTAGCCTTACTACCTGCATTTCTTTAGTTTATTGTTACAACAATGGGTTTCATAACTAAATCATTTGTTTCTTCTTTGAACAGATGCTTGGCAACAGCCAAATCGTCTTTTAGAGAGAAGGAATTTGTGTGCCGCCAGTGCTTCAGTTACGTTTTCTAGTACTTTACAGTATGTAAGTGTGACCTTTATGTCAAGCCTTAATGTATAACCCAACTTTGCAATTTTGCTGCCTTCAGATGGTGGTATACATTATTTACTGTGTATCAGATGACTAATATGATGTAAACCAGTTGCCATTCATGGCACTGCTTGGAATATACTTGCTTTGTCACGGAATGATTATCATTTATTTTTGAATCTTTTTCCCCCGTAATATTAAATTTTGTCTTGTACACACTGGACATCATTTTTTCCATTTGATATTGGTAAAAAAAATATATATGTTGGAGGCGAATGATGCCTGTCCTTAATAGACCTGGCAAATCAAGCTAAGCCCGTGGGTCAGGTTTTGGGCGGTAGAATTTTAGCTCAGTAAATTCTGGGTATTTTTGGTCCAGCCCGTCATCTGTTCGGTTTGTTTGGGTCAAATCAAAAAAATGTGATGCCTGTCCAGCTGTCCTCATTAGATCTAATCCTTAATAACCTTAATACGTGGAAAAATAAATCAAAAGTCAAATGAGCTGATTTTGGGACATACTCGGAATTGTTATTTTACTAGTCTCCAAACTAATTTTTGTTTGTAAAAATATAGTGATAAATATGGTAAAGGATGTTATAGACGATTGATATTATATTTAATATTATATAATTAATATTTTTAGTTATTGTGAATAATTTTAAAATATCATATTATAGGACAGAAAGAGTAATTTATGTTTGTAAAAATATCAGTTTTCTTTATTATATTGACTATCTAGTTAAGGTCATAAGACTTGAGTTTTCTTTTATATTACCTTCGCCCAAAAATAAGAATTTATGTAGACATTTTTCATATTTGCCATGCATACTAAGCTTTTGAATAGATTACATTCAAACAAATATATTTTTAATAGCAAAGTTTAATCTCAAAATGTAATATTAAAAATATTGAAAATTTAGATTAAAATGAGACTCAAACAATAAGTCAAAAGTCAGACAGAATTGGATTTTGTACTTGTCAAACTTACTAGAGATTTGATGTTTAGATACTTGGAATAATAAGTGGGCTACAAATAGTTGAACTTGTCAAAGCAATTTTGAAAATTTGAAGTTGTTTAAAATTTAACTTCAAAAAATCGAATTTGTCCTTGAATATTTATCCAAACAGTTGTTATTATTTTTTCTAGATCGTGTCAAAATCAAATACAACTATAAAATATTAAAAAATACAATTTCCAAAATTAAAAATATTAAATTTAACTGATTGACTTCAAATTGAATTGAATTGGATGGTTGGAATTGGCTAGCTAGATATCTGATCAGATAAAATTTGCCCATTTTGGGTTTCGACCTTAAAGTTTTAAGTTTCAGTTTCTGCTTTCTTCCTGGAAACTAATTAACATTGCCCACATTGATATTTTCTAATCTTAGTGTTAGTTGAACATATATATATACAAGGTATCTTTGCTATTTTGACATTGTATACATAAACCATGACTCGTCAAATTCGTGTGCTGCCGAATTCTGAACCTACATTTTCATATTACGTACGTGGTGCATGTTTTGAGGTTCAAACATTATTTTCCCTATATTTGATTTTGTAATAATGGTCAGAGAGAAACGGATCCAATAAGAAGAATGATCAGAAAAAATAAAAAAGAGAGCGGAGACATTATTATGCCTAGCTACTGCTCCATATATATATATATATATATATATATATATATATATATATATATATATCAATATGGTATTTCTAATGGTAATTAAGGAACAAAACAAACAATGACAACGTATGAAGAGTTACGCACGTAGTCATTTTTCTAGGATTCCAATTCCAAATGCGAATGAAGGTACGTAGGATACGACCGACGGAATTTGAAATGGGATAATCTGCATGATCGGAATAATATATATAGTCCACTAAAATGACATTTCCAACCAAGCTAGCCAAACAAAATCTAAACCATAATATATGTATAGACCTGACAATATAAGTAGTTAACTGTTGGGTTAAATCATATTAATTAGAACCAAATGGGTCGGTTAACTATTTTTATTTATTCAAGTTGGTTAAAGTTTGAACCCATATTTTTAAAACAAATATAGTTAATTAAGCTGGTTAACCAATTTTCAACCCACGTTACATTGATTTCTGACTCCTCTCTCTCTCTCTCAAGAATCGCACCAAACACGATTATTTTTTTTTTGAGTGGGTGGGTGGGTGGGGATAGAGAGTGAAAAGTATACATAATCGCTTAATATTAATTTATTTTGGGAGAGAGTGGTGTGTGGTGGGGTGGGGTGGTGGGGGTGGGGTGGTGGGGGGTGGTGGTGGTGGTGGGTGTGGTGGGGGTGGGGGGGGGATTGGGTAGGTAGGTGGGGTTGGGGGTAGGATTGGGAGTGGGGGTGGGGTAAGGTGTATATCTCATAATCACATAATATTATTATTTTGGTTTGGTTGGGTTGGGTTGGGTTGGGTTGGGTTGGGTTGGGTGGGGTGGGGTGAGGTGGGGGATGGGGTGGGTGGGGTATACATAATCGTTTAATATCATTTTTTGGGAAGGAGTGTTGGGTGGGAGGGTAGGCGGGTAGGTGGGTGGGGTGGGGTGGGGTGGGGTGGGGGGATCTGAGTAAGGGAATGGGTGGGGTGGGAGTGGGGGGTGGAGTAAGGGGTATATACATAATCACATAATATTATTATTTTTTGGGGGATCTGGTGGGGTGGGGTGGGGTGGGGTGGGGGATAAGGGGTATATACATAATCACATAATATTATTTTTTTTAGTGGTAGTGGGGGTGGGGGTAAGGGGTTGCGTGGTGTGGGTGGGTAGGTAGGTGTAGGTGGAGGTGGGGGTGAGGGTGGGGGTGGGGGTGGGAGTGGTGGGTAAGTTGTAAGACCCCAACTTTTTTAAATAAAGATGAATTTTCTATAAATATTATTTTTGAATATTATAAAATAAATTTTATATAATGTTATAGTTGTGGGTAATATTTATAAATTTTGTAAAGTAAGCAAGTTGTTATAAAATATTCGTTTGGTCGGAGAATATTCTTTTTGTCGGGGAATATTCATACGACGGCTCAATCATTGGTGGACCCACAACGGAAGTATTGTCGTAGTTAGAAAACAACAAAATTATCTTTCTATAAAAATAACGCAGAGGTGTTCTGAATTAAAACTATCGAACTACCCAGGTAGTAAAAAAAGTAAGAATCGTGTAAGACCCCAAATTATTAATAAATGAAATTTATTTTCCTCTATTTATTATTTTGAAATAGTAAAAGGTCGATTTGATTAATGTGGATAGTTATGGGTAAAATACGTGAAATATTTGAATAAGCAAGTGGTTATAAAATATTCATTATTATTGGGGAATATTCGTTTGGTCGTGGAATATTAAATCTTTGTCGGGAATATTAAATATTGACGGCGCATTCTTTTTGGGTCCCATAACTGAAAGCGATTGGATGAAGAAAAGCGACAAATATAAGTTGTTTATAAATAACGGCGTAGTTATTCTGAAGTTAATCTTGTTGGAATACCCGTTGGTTAAAACACACTAATGTCTGGCGTTGTTGACAAGAAGCACGGTATTGCACAATTATTGATTCTTACGTAAGAAGGCACTACTCAATAATTATTACAAGTAATTCTTATTCAATATTTTATTTTATTGATTCAATAATTCACGCATTGATATTTTATATTCTTTGTTGTTTTGATAAATTATCATTACACAATTATTTTCTATTATCAGAGCAATAATTCATATTATCCGAATAATATTATTGGATAACATTATTGGCAATGTCTAGAAAGTTACGTCTAAGGAGAGGTTTGGTCACCTAATTGCGCTTGTAGTGAGAGAGATCCTTATTGGAAAGCCCCATCTTTCTGAGGAGCGGCTTTGGTTGCCGAGATCGTGATTCTGTAATATTATTTGTGAATAATTAATTATTGATTTATATGATGAGGAAAATATTGATTTTATGTGGATATAGATGGAGAAAATTTTTAATGTGACAATTATTGAAAATTAATATTTTATCTTTTTTCTGATAAAATAATTCATTTAAATATATTATTTTAATAATATATTAACGGTGATATTTTTATAATGAATGTGAGATATATGAGTATATGAGGAGGAAGATTATTTTTGTGGCATTAAATGTTTAACACATGTTTTGTGTGTCGGTTGAACCCCATTTATTAATAGAAATTTGATTATAAACATAAAATCGTCTGGTTTATGGATTTCGGTCAATTTCTGTTTGGAATTTGGAAAAACTTTCTTCTGCAAAGTTGTAGAGAATTGAATTTCCTATAAAAACTCACGAGATTTGAATTTTCTGATAAAAGGGCTATTTATTATGAATTATTGAAGTTTCAGAGTTCTGAAATAATTTATTTTTGAGAGTTTTAATTAATTATTTTGAGAAAAACGTTTTTGGTGAGTTTGTGAACCTCATTTAACATGTGTGGCTGGTGTTTTTTGACCAAAAGGTGGGCTAAGGAAAATTTGTATAATTATATTAATATTATATTCAATTTTACGCTTTTGTGTTCTAAGCATTTTCTATAAATAGGGTCTTGGGTTAGAATTGAAAATCACACGAAATTGAAGTTTTTTCTCTCTATATTATCGGCGTATTCTTGTGAGTATTTTGAGTATACTTTGAGTATTGCTATACGGTGCAAGTTCAAGTCATGCTTTATATTGATTGTTTTAACTGAAATCTTGTCTTTCGAGGTAAGGGATGTTATTTTCTTCTCGGATGATATTATTTCTTCAATATCATTATCTTTGAAATATTTGTTGGAACTTTTATCAAATTTGAAACTTTTTCATGTCGGAGTTCTTATTCACGAGTTCTTATTCACGAGTTCTTATTCACGAGTACTATTATGTAAGCGTGAAGATGTTTTTGTGAAATTTCTATCTTTTGGTGTCTGAGTTACTATTCACGATACTCGGCACTATTCACGAATCTGGCACTATTCATCGAAAAATAAAATTTTTTCTTTTAAATCTAAAATATCTATTACGGATACTAGCTTTGATTGTATCCGTGTTTTGATCATTCTTGAATTTTACTCCACTACGATTACTTATGAAGTATTTTTGAACTTGGATTGTTTAAAATACGAATCCTTAATCATAATCCTTGTCATTTTGTTTCCTTTGGATTCGTTTCTTTAAAAATATTTTTCATCATCTTGATCTTAAATGATGATATTATGGAATATCTTTGGCTGTAGTGTAAAAGATGAATGATTTCTGAAGAATATCTTTGGCGAAGTAGTGCAAAGATGAGCAGTGTTTAGATGAACATGACCAATGATGAATATCTTTGCTTTTGTAGTGCAAAGATGAATATTTGATTCGGATATATGTTGATTGGCGTTACTGAGGATAAAAGATGAGCGACGAACTTTTAAATTCATACATAGAAGATAGTAGTTGCATTCTCTACTTAACTCTTCTAATGAATTATTATTTCAGCTGCGAATATTGGTTTAAAAACTTGTTGTCTATTGTATTCTATTAGTTTTTTTTTTCCTGTTGAAGACTAATGATAATTTGTTGTATATTATCTTAGTCGTAATATTATTCTTCTTGGGCTAGTTGAGCTCACCCTTTTCCTTTTTGTTCCATTTTTCTTCTCGGGAGGCGAGAATGTAGCAGTACTAGTCGAGGGTATGGAATGAAGGTTCTAGAGAGAGTTGTTTAGTAGTCCTCACCATTTTGTAAAATAATGTATCAATAATTATGATGGGGATTTATTTGCGTGTGGATATTGTACAGATGGCAATATCTCGTATTTAAATTCACGATTTATATGTTGTAATAATAAAGTTGTAGTTATTTACATACCATGTATTTGGCGACTCAGAATGGGTTGGATGGAATGGACCTATTTTGGGTGCGTCACAATACGCGTAGTTATATAATAAAGTACACGATATTGATTATTGATGCTTACGTGAGAAGTCACTGCCTATGCTCAATTATTGCTACGATAATTCTAACTGCATCATATCTCTTATATTATTGATTCAATTATTGTCACAGTATCATTTGTATAATATGTTATAGTATTAAATCAATAATTGAGACGACAAGTGTGACGCCCCCAAAATTAGGTATACATCACCCATCTTGGGTAGTCGGATACATGGCACGAAATTTAAATACAACTTACTAATATAAGCGTAGGTATGCAATACGACGTATAAATTGTGAGTTTGAATACAAATATTGTCTACTAGAGATCATACAAACTCAAAAAGTCCTCATTACAATTATCACACTATTTCACGAGAATAGTGAGGACTACTAATGCTATCCTCTCGACCATTACTCCGTTCCCAGGCTTCGTCCGGCTATGTTCTCATTTCTGAAGAGAACGGTGAAAGAAAGGGTGAACTCAACTAGCCCAAGAAGAAATATTATGACTAAGATAATGCAGAATAAATTATCAATAGCCTTCAACAAGCAGTGTTAAGCGATAAAATATAATAAACATCAAGTTTAAGCTGCTTGATGAACAAGCAATCCATTAAAAGAGTCAGTAGAAAATAAAATCTACTATCTTTTATGATTTAAAAGGTTTTTGTGGCGCCCCCAAAATAGGTACATCACCTATTACGAGTTGTCAAATACATAATGTAAACAACTACAACTTTATTATTACAACAAGAAAGCGTGAGTTTGAATACAAATATTATCTTCTAGATAATATCTATACTCAAATAAATCCTCATCACATTTATTGATACATTATTTCACAAAATGGTGAGGACTACTAAACAATTCTTTCTAAAACCTTCATTCATACCCCAGGCTAGGTACTCGTTATATTCTGCGTCTCACGAGAAGAAAAATGGAACAAAAAGGAAAAGGGTGAGCTCAACTAGCCTAGTAAAGAATATTATGACTAAGATAATATGTAACGACCCCAAAATAGGTCCATTCCATCCAACCTATTCTGAGTCGTTAAATACATGGTACAGAAATAACTACAACTTTATTACAACAATTGTCGTGCAAAATACAACAACACATATCTTTGTGAGTTTGGATACCAATATATACCAAATGTAACTCTGGACACCAACTTGGATAACACGTCACCATGACACCTACATAAAGGTACAAATAAAAGCTGCTTTTAGAAATTAGAAACTTTGGGAAGTGTTCAAGAAACCTTCGTATATGGGAGGCCATGCTTTTAGGTTATGGTAGATATCATATGGCCACAAAATTATCCTTGGTTCAATCTAATAGACCCTAAAGAAAAGCGAGAAGATTACTATCGTATTCTTCCCAATGGTGAGTCTTCTCTTGACATATCATTATCTCCACTGTCTCTAATTGGGTATTATACTCCAAACAAACACCAAGATTATATAGGTAGTGCTTGTAAATATACTCAAACAAGTGGATGAGCACAACCATGTCTTATGATAACACGAGGTTGTATGTCATTAGACATCTTGTATGATAGTGACAAAACACCCTTCCAAGTTAAATTCACCTCACCCTCAACATCTATAGACCACCACTCTATTCCTCGCTATCATCCCGCTCGACCCGGCTACACTTTTATTACACGAAAGAAATTGTGAAACAAAAAGGGTTGAAGCACAACTAGCTCGATAAAGAATATTATGACTAAAGATAAATAAATTATCAATAGTCTTCATCAAGAATAAATCGAGAGATTTAGAACATATGGTAGATGATAAAACTTTTCAACCATAGTTGCAAATTGAACGAAGCAATCCATTAAAAGAGTCGAATAGACTATAAAGTCTATTGTCTTCTCCACGTTAAAAGTCCACCAACAATATTTTATCCCTTTAACATCAATCAACAGTTCCTTTCCACAATCATATGAATAACTCATAATCATAATTGTGATTCTAAATTCCTCTTCTCATCCGTGACGAAGATAATTTTCATCACTGTCTTTACACAAACATCAAATATCATGGTTATACCAAATCACAGTTCTCATTCATAATCATACTAATAAATTCATCTTTTGCACCACGGTCAAAGATATTCATCAACAGTTCATCTTTACACTACTGTTTAAAGATATTCAACAACAATGGTCATCTTTACATTACTGAGCCAAAGATATTCATCAATAATTCATCTTTGCTTTCTGTGCTAAAGATATTCAACAACGGTCATCTTTGCATTACGAGCCAAAGATATTCATCAATAATTCATCTTTGCCTACTTGTGCTAAAGATATTCATCAACAAGTCATCTTTGCATTCAAGCCAAAGATATTCATCAATAATTCATCTTTGCACTCTTGGCTAAAGATATTCATCGATTGGTCATGTTCATTTAAACACTGTTCATCTTTGCATTGATTTTATCCACGTCAAAAATACCTCAAAAATAATCATAGTGGTGTAAAATTCAAGAATGATCAAAACATGGATACAATCAAAGCTAGTATCCAAAATAGATATTTTAGACGAAAAGAAAAATTTTCATTTTTTGATTGAATAGTCTTCAAATGATTCGTGAATAGTGCCAGTATCGTGAATAAGAATCTCAGACACCAAAAGATAGAAATTCCACAAAAAACATCTTCACGCTTCATGAATAGTACTCGTGAATAGTAACTCGTGAATAGTAACTCATGAATAAGTAACTTTCGTGAATAGTAACTCATGAATAGTAACTTCGTGAATAGTAACTCATGAATAGTAACTTGAGCATGAAAAAGTTCCAAATTTGATAAAAAGTTCCAACCGATATTTCAAAGATAATGATATTGAAGAAATAATATCATCGAGAAGAAAATAACATCCCTTACCTCGAAAGGCAAGACTTCTAGTTGAAAACAGGATATAGTCTTTGAAGGAACTTGCGTCTAACAATACTCAAAGTATACTCAAAATACTCACAAGAATACGCTCGATAATATAGAGAGAAAAGAGAAAACTTGTTTACGGTGTGATTTTCAATTCTAACTTAGCCCTCTATTTATAGGAAAATGTTAAGACGCCAAAGCGGACTTAACACTGCAACTTTGATGGCTTTACCTCGCTACTATTCCACCCACCAAAAATCAGCCATCTTCCCCAACAACCAAGAGTGGGGCCCACTCAATTCTAGAATTTTCCACCAAAACCTAATTTAGAATCGATTACCTCTTAAAATTCATAACAAATCATACGTTCATTTTAACGGTTCAAAATTTGTGGACATATACTCAACTTATATATGTATAACATATCCAAAAATTACAACGATCCAACGGTCGGATCAAAATTTATAACTCACATAATATAGTGAAGAACAACGATTTTTCGGACTATTAGTCCTTCTGGACGATTTCATTCAAAATTTCACCACGAAATATCTACAAAGAATTTTTGGGTGATTCAAATTTCTCTGATTAGCTTACTTCTAGGGCTTTCTTTTGATATATGGCTCATCTCTTAACTCATTATACACAAAGAGTTATGAATTTTACAAAATCAAGTAATAAACTAATTTTTCTCGAAAATCCCATATTACATTCTCCATTTAGACAAATCTTGATAAAACACCTCATCATTAATTCCTTCACTTATAAATACATAAATAAATCCATCATTTATATCCACATCAAATAAATATTTTCTTATCATATAAATCAATAACTAATTATTCACAAATAATATTACGAATCATGATAATGACAATGTGAAGGCGGGTTCGAGGAAGAGGGGCTTTCCAATAAGGATCTCTCCTTCATGCCATGCAATTAGGTGACCAAACCTCTCCTTAGATGAACTTTCTAGACATTGCCAATAATGTTATCTAATAATATTATTCAAATAATATGAATTATTGATCCGATAATGAGAAATCGCGTGCGTTGACAATTATTGAAACAATAATAATATAAACTATCAACGCTAAGCAATTATTGAATCAATAAAATAAAATATTGAGCAATAATTCTTCGTAATAATTATTGAGTAGTGCCTTCTTATGTAAGGATCAATAATTCAAAAATATTGTGTAAAACCGCGTCTTCTTGCATGCAAACACGCATATTCTCGTATTTTAACCATCGAATTATTCCAACAGTGTTAACGGTAATGATTACGTCGTTATTTTTAACCAACTTATATTTGTCGTTTTCTTCATCCAATCGCTTTCCGTTATGGGGCCCACACATGGCTGCGCCGTCGTACGAATATTCCCCGACAGAAAGAATATTCCACGACCAAACGAATATTCCCCGACAATAATGAATACTTTATACCCCCTTGCTTATTTTGAAAAAAAATTTCATATATCACCCTTAACTTTAACTTTTATCAATTTAACCAATTACTGAATAGAAAAATTGAATACTTTTATTTCATAAAATTCGGGGTCTTACAATCTCCCCTCCTTATGAAATTTCGTCCCCGAAATTTACGTGCACTCGGTATTTCAAAGAGTTGAGAATACCTTGTTTTCATTTGATTCTATCTCCCGTCATCATCATGATTTCTCCATTGCTCATCTCTCGTATTTGAGATATCATTCTAGAAATGACTTCAAAACAAAGGTTAATTGAGCAAATTAACATATCACATAATATCTCGATATTATGGTGACCAACAAATAAGCTTAGGTAGGACACACTAGCGAAGGATTTACTCATCTCTCCCTCCTAGTTCTATTCCCGATCTCGCCAGAGAGATCATATCCCTAAGCTCGATACCAAATGTAACAACCCCAAAATAGGTCCATTCCATCCAACCTATTTCGAAGTCGTTAAATACATGGTACGAAATAACTACAACTTTATTACAACAATTGTCGTGCAAAATACAACAACACATATCTTTGTGAGTTTGGATACCAATATATACCAAATGTAACTCTGGACACCAACTTGGATAACACGTCACCATGACACCTTACATAAAGGTACAAATAAAAGCTGCTTTTAGAAATTAGAAACTTTGGGAAGTGTTGAGGAAACCTTCATACATGGGAGGCCATGCTTTTAGGTTATGGTAGATATCATATGGCCACAAAATTATCCTTGGTTGACCTGATAGACCCCCAAAGAAAAGCGAGAAGATTACTATCGTATTCTTCCCAATGGTGAGTCTTCTCTTGACATATCATTATCTCCTTTGTCTCTAATTGGGTATTATACTCCAAACAAACACCAAGATTATATAGGTAGTGCTTGTAAATATACTCGGCAGAAGTGGATGAGCACAACCATGTCTTATGATAACACGAGGTTGTATGTCATTAGACATCTTGTATGATAGTGACAAAACACCCTTCCAAGTTAAATTCACCTCACCCTCAACATCTATAGACCACCACTCTATTCCTCGCTATCCCCGCTCGACCCAACTACACTTTTATTACACGAAAGGAATTGTGAAACAAAAGGGTGAGCACAACTAGCTCGATAAAGAATATTATGACTAAAGATAAATAAATTATCAATAGTCTTCATCGATAATAAATCGGAGATTTAGAACATATGGTAGATGATAAAACTTTTCAACCATAGTTGCGGTGGAACGAAGCAATCCATTAAAAGAGTCAAATAGACTATAAAAGTCTATTGTCTTCTCCACGTTAAAAGTCCACCAACAATATTTTATCCTGTAACATCAATCAGCAGTTCCTTTCCACAATCATATGAATAACTCATAATCATAATTGTGATTCTAAATTCCTCTTCTCATCCGGACGAAGATAATTTTCATCACCGTCTTTACGAAACATCAAATATCATGGTTATACCAAATCACGAGTTCATTCATAATCATACTAATAAATTCATCTTTGCACCACGGGTCAAAGATATTCATCAACAGTTCATCTTTACACTACAAAATTAAAGATATTCAACAACAGTCATCTTTGCATTACGAGCCAAAGATATTCATCAATAATTCATCTTTGCACTACAAATTAAAGATATTCAACAACAGTCATCTTTGCATTACGAGCCAAAGATATTCATCAATAATTCATCTTCAGACTACTGCTAAAGATATTCATCAACAAGTCATCTTTGCATTACAAGCCAAAGATATTCATCAATAATTCATCTTTGCACTTCTTGGCTAAAGATATTCATCGAGTTGGTCATGTTCATTTAAACACTTTGTTCATCTTTGCATTGATTTTATCCACGTCCAAAAATACCTCAAAAATAATCATAGTGGTGTAAAATTCAAGAATGATCAAAACATGGATCAATCAAAGCTAGTATCCAAAATAGATATTTTAGGCGAAAAGAAAAATTTTCATTTTTGATTGAATAGTCAAGATTCGTGAATAGTGTCAGATATCGTGAATAGTCTTGCCAGTATCACGTGAATAGTAACTCAAACACCAAAAGATAGAAATTCCACAAAAAAACATCTTCACGCTTCATGAATAGTACTCGTGAATAGTAACTTCGTGAATAGTAACTCATGAATAGTAACTTCGTGAATAGTAACTCATGAATAGTAACTCGTGAATAGTAACTCATGAATAGTAACCCCGACATGAAAAAGTTCCAAATTTGATAAAAGTTCCAACCAATATTTCAAAGATAATGATATTGAAGAAATAATATCATCGAGAAGAAAATAACATCCCTTACCTCGAAAGAGGTGATACTTAGTTGAAACACGGATATAGTCTTTGAAAGGAACTTGCAAATCTAACAATACTCAAAGTATACTCAAAATACTCACAAGAATACGCTCGATAATATAGAGAGAGAAAGAGAAAACTTGTTTACGGTGTGATTTTCAATTCTAACTTAGCCCTCTATTTATAGGAAAATGTTAAGACGCCAAAGCGAGACTTAACTTTCGCAACACGTTGATGGCTTTTACTCGCTACTATTCCACCCACCAAAAATCAGCCATCTTCCCCAACAACCAAGAGTGGGGCCCACTCAATTCTAGAATTTTCCACCAAAACCTAATTTCGAGAATCAGTTACCTCTTAAAATTCATAACAAATCATACGTTCATTTTAACGGTTCAAAATTTGTGGACATATACTCAACTTATATATGTATAACATATCCAAAAATTACAACGATCCAAGCAGTCGGATCAAAATTTATAACTCACATAATATAGTGAAGAACAACGATTTTTCGGACTATTAGTCCTTGGACCCGATTTCATTCAAAATTTCACCACGAAATATCTACAAAGAATTTTTGGGTGATTCAAATTTCTCTGATTAGCTTACTTCTAGGGCTTTCTTTTGATATATGGCTCATCTCTTAACTCATTATACACAAAGAGTTATGAATTTTACAAAATCAAGTAATAAACTAATTTTTACGAAAATCCCATATTACATTCTCCATTTCGAAACAAATCTTGATAAAACACCTCATCATTAATTCCTTCACTTATAAATACATAAATAAATCCATCATTTATATCCACATCAAATAAATATTTTCTTATCATATAAATCAATAACTAATTATTCACAAATAATATTCGAGAATCACAATAATGACATGACGAGGCGGTTCAGGAAGAGGGGCTTTCAATAAGGATCTCTCATCTTCTTGGCGCGCAATTAGGTGACCAAACCTCTCCTTGAGCAGAACTTTCTAGACATTGCCAATAATGTTATCTAATAATATTATTCAAATAATATGAATTATTGATCCGATAATGAGAAATCTTTGTGCGGTGACAATTATTGAAACAATAATAATATAAACTATCAACGCAAAGAATTATTGAATCAATAAAATAAAATATTGAGCGATAATTCACGTAATAATTATTGAGTAGTGCCTTCTTATGTAAGGATCAATAATTCAAAAAATCTGTAAACCGCTAGCGTCTTCTTTGTGCAAACACGCATATATTCGTATTTTAACCATCGGGTATTCCAACAAAGTTATTAATTGTAATGATTACGTAGTTATTTTTAACCAACTTATATTTGTCGTTTTCTTCATCCAATCGCTTTCACGTTATGGGGCCCACACATGTCATTTGCTGTCGTCGCATGCGAATATTCCCAAAGCGGAAAGAATATTCCACGACCAAACGAATATTCCCAAACAATAATGAATACTTTATATCCCCTTGCTTATTTTGAAAAAAATTTCATATATCACCCTTAACTTTAACTTTTATCAATTTAACCAATTCTTGAATAGAAAAATTGAATACTTTTATTTCATAAAATTCGGGGTCTTACATAATATACAACAAATTATCGTTAGTCTTCAACGAGGAAAAATCTAATAGAATCTGATAGACAACAAATTTTAAATCAATATTACACGATGAAATAATAATTCATTAGAAGAGTTAAGTAGAGAATGCAAACTACTATCTTCATGTATGAATTTAAAAGTTCATCGTCTATCTTTTATCCTGTAACATCAATCAATATACATACGGAATCAAATATTCATCTTTGCACTACTGGCCAAAGATATTCATCGATTAGTCATGTTCATCTAAACACTGCATTCATCTTTACTACTACCAAAGATATTCTTGAAATCATTCATCTTCGCACTTCTGGGGCAAAGATATTCAATAATATCATCATTTAAGGCGAGGATGATGAAAATATTTTAAAGAAATGAATCCGGTGAAACAAAATGACGAGGATTAAGGATTAAGGATTCGTACTTTGTTTTATCCATGTTCAAAAATACCTTAAAATGATCATAGTGGTGTAAAATTCAAGAATGATCAAAACATGGATCTGATCAAAGTTAGTATCCGAATAGATATTTTGGAGAAAAAGAAGAAATTATATTTTTCGATGAATAGTGCAGTATCGTGAATAGTCATAAGATATCGTGAATAGTAACTCGACACCAAAAGATAGAAATTTCCCAAAAACATCTTCACGCTTCATAAATAGTACTCGTGAATAGTAACTTCGTGAATAGTAACTCATGAATAGTAACTCGTGAATAGTAACTCATGAATAGTAACTCATGAATAGTAACCCTGGACATGAAAAAGTTCCAAATTTGATAAAAGTTCAACCAATATTTCAAAGATAATGATATTGAAGAAATAATATCATTTGAGAAGAAATTAACATCCCTTACCTCGAAAGATTAGTACTTTAAATTTGGAATAAGGGTATAGTCTTTGAAGAGGAACTGCCTTTGTCTAACAATACTCAAAGTATACTCAAAATACTCACAAGAATACGCTCGATAATATAGAAAGAAAACTTGGTTTACGGTGTGTTTTTCGATTCTAACCCTAAGCACCTATTTATAGGAAAATGCTTAGAACACCAAAACAGAAAATTTAATATAATATTAATATATATATTAAGATTTCTCGCCCACCTTCCTAGATCTGATCTCAGCTCATTATGCACATGTTGTAGCCCACAAAACAAACAAAAAACGTTTTATTATTTAAAATATTTTAAACTTCCAAAATCAATTATTTGAACTTGAACTTGATAATTCATAATAAATAGCCCTTCTATCAGAAAATTGAATCTCGCGTGTTTTTATAGGAAATTCAATTCTCTACAACTTTACAGAAGAAAATTTTTCCAAATTCCAAAGCAGAAATTGACCGAAATCCATAAACTTGGGATTTCAAATTTATAATCAAATTTCGATCGATAAATGGGGTCCTTGACATGTTTAACATGTTTTAAACATTTATTGCAACAAAAATACTCTTCCTCCTCGTATACTCATATATCCCACATTCGTTGTAAAAATATCACTATTATTATATTATTAAAATATAATAATATATTTAAAAGAATTATTTTATCAAAAAGATAAAATTTCAATTTTCAACAATTGTCACATTAAAATTTTTCTCCATCTATATCCACATAAAATCAATATTTTCCTCATCATATGTGTAAGACCAAAATTTTTAAATAAAAGGAATTTCCTTTATTTATTATTTTGAAATAGTAAGGGTTGATTTGATTAATGTGGATAGTTAAGGGTTAAATCATGCAAATATTTCAAAATAAGCAAGTGGTTATAAAATATTCATTATCGTTAGGGAATATTCGTTTGGCGTGGAATATTAAATCTTTGTCGGGGAATATTAAATGCTGACGAGTATGACCATATGTGGGCCCATGCGGAAAGCGATTGGATGAAGAAAGCGACAAATATAAGTTGTTTTTAAATAACAGGCGTAGTTATTCACAGATTATCTTGTTGGAATACCGGTGGTTAAAATACACACTAATCTGGCGTTGTTGAGCGATAGCTGCGGTATTGCACCAATTATTGATTCTTACGTGAAGGCTTTACTCGATAATGATTACGATAATTCTTATTCGATTATTTTATTGAGTTAATAATTCTTTGCGTTGATATTTTATATTCTTTGTTGTTTGATAATTGTCATTTACAATATTTTTCATTATCGAAGCAATAATTCATATTATCCGAATAATATTATTAGATAACATTATTGGCAATGTCTAGAAAGTTACATCTAAGGAGAGGTTTGGTCATCTAATTAATTGGCTTGATGAAGAAGAAATTCTTATTGGAAAGCCCCCTCTTTCTGAGGAGCGCACTGGTTGTCGATATTGTGATTACGTAATATTATTTGTGAATAATTAATTATTGATTTATATGATGAGGAAAATATTGATTTTATGTGGATATAGATGGAGAAAATTTTTAAAATGACAATTGTTGAAAATTAATATTTTATCTTTTTACGATAAAATAATTCATTTAAATATATTATTTTAATAATATATTAACGGTGATATTTTACAGCGAATGTGGGATATATGAGTATCTGAGGAGGAAAGTATTTTTGTTGCAATAAATGTTTAAAACATATTAAACATGTCGGTGGACCCCATTTATTATTTGAAATTTGATTATAGCTTTGTAAAATCGCTTAGTTTGTGGATTTCGGTCAATTTCTATTTGGAATTTGGAAAAACTTTCTTACGCAAAGTTGTAGAGAATTGAATTTCCTATAAAAACTCATGAGATTCGAATTTTCTGATGAAAGGGCTATTTATTATGAATTATTGAAGTTAGGAAGCTCAAGAAATAATTGATTTTTGTAAGTTTAAATTATTTTTTTTAAGAAAAACGTTTTTTATATTTTTTCTACAGGTTGGCATGTGAAATGGTGGGATTTGACCAAAAAAGGTGGGGCTAAGGAAAATTTGTATAATTATAATAATATTTTATTAAATTTTACGCTTTGGTGTTCTAAGCGTTTTCTATAAATAGGGTGCTTAGGTTAGAATTGAAAATCACACCGAAGCTGAAGTTTTCTCTATTCTCTCTATATTATTGAGCGTATTCTTGTGAGTATTTTGAGTATACTTTGAGTATTGATATCGGTGCAAGTTCCTTCAGTCATGCTTTATATTCGATTGTTTAATTTAGAAATCTTGATCTTTCGAGGTAAGGGATATTATTTTTTTCGTAATGATATTATTTCTTTAATATCATTATCTTTGAAATGTTTATCTGAAGTTTTATCAAATTTGGAACTTTTTCATGTCGGGTTCTTATTCATGGGTTCTTATTCATGAGTTCTTATTCACGAGTTCTTATTATCTTATTCACGATTCTTATTCACAGTACTATTAATGAAGCGTGAAGATGTTTTTGTGGAATTTCTATCTTTTGGTGTCGGAGTTACTATTCACGTATCTGGCCTTTATTCACGATCTGACGGCACTATTCACGTATCTGGTACTATTCATAGAAAAATAAAATTTCTTCTTTCGTCCAAAACATCTATTACGGATACTAGCTCGATTGTATCCATGTTTTGATCATTCTTGAATTTTACACCACTATGATTATTTTTGAGGTATTTTTGGGCGTGGATAAAACCAAATACGAATCCTTAATCCTTAATCCTTGTCATTTTGTTTCCTTTGGATTCGTTTCTTAAAAAAAAAATATTTTTCATCATCCTCGGTCTTAAATGATGATATTATGGAATATCTTTGGCACATAGTGCAAAGATGAATGATTTCTTAAGAATATCTTTTTAGGCAAAGATGAATGATTTCGAAGAATATCTTTGGCTGTAGTGCAAAGATGAATGATTTCTGAAGAATATCTTTGGCTGTAGTGCAAAGATGATGATTTCGAAGAATATCTTTGGTGTTTAAGATGAGCGGTGTTTAAATGAACATGTGATGAATATCTTTGGCTGTAGTGCAAAGATGAATATTTGATTCAGGATGTATATTGATTGATGTTACTGAGGGGATAAAAGATGAGCGATGAACTTTTAAATTCATACATAGAAGATAGTAGTTTGCATTCTCTACTTAACTCTTCTAATGAATTATTATTTCATTGCGAATATTGATTTAAAATTTGTTGTCTATTGTATTCTATTATATTTTTTCCTGTTGAAGACTAACGATAATTTGTTGTATATTATCTTAGTCATAATATTCTTCTTGAGCTAGTTGAGCTCACCCTTTTCCTTTTTGTTCCATTTTTCTCGGGAGGCGAGAATATAAGCGAGTACTGAGTGGGGTATGGAATGAAGGTTTTAGAAAGGATTGTTTAGTAGTCCTCACCATTTTTGTAAAATAATGTATCGATAAATGTGATGAGGATTTATTTGAGTATAGATATTATGCAGAAGATAATATTTGTATTCAAACTCACAGTTTCTTGTTGTAATAATAAGTTGTAGTTGTTTACGTACCATGTATTGACAACTTTCGAGAATAGGTGATGTATACCTATTTTGGGGGCGTCACGGTTGGTATCGAGCTTAGGGATATGATCTCTGGCGGAGATCGGGGAATAGAACTAGGAGGGAGAGGCAGTAAATCCGCCGCTAGTGTGTCCTACTAAGCTTATTTGTTAGTTTAGTCGATATATAGGGATATTATGTGATATATTGATTTCCTTAATTAACCCTTGTTTTATGGCGGTATTTGAGAATGTCGTGAGAATATTAACAATGGAAATGAGGCCAGTGGAGATGCTGTACTACTCACAGCGAGGAGAGCGTCTGCAACAGTGGCAATGTTCCTCTCTGTGAACAACACCATTGGGCGAGATGATGAGCGAGGGGATGTTTAGAAAGTTTTTGCGATTTCATGCAAAATCGAACGAGGAGACTTCGTGTTCAAAATCTGAGGAGGAAATGATAGCAATTCACGGGTTGTCCTGCCAAGCGATTCAAAAAGTTGGGACCACGAATTTAAGGAAAGCGGATCCGATCATGGCGGAAACATGGGTCAAACAAATTACCAAGATATTCGATGTCTTGGGATGCGCGGAGAGAACGAAGGTTCCATTCGCCACCTTTATGTTAAAAGTGGCGAGGCGGACTCTTGGTGGGAGATGCGTGAAAGCGTACCCATCCGGTACTTTTCGGCATGTCTTGGGAGCGTTTGAGAAGCTATTTAATGACAAATACTTTCACGAAAGTGTTAGTCGTCGTATGAAGGAAGTGGAGTTCATCGATTGGAACAAAACAACATGGCGGTGTCTCGATGCGAGGCAAAGTTTGCGAGTTATCGAGGTTTGCACCTCATTTGGTGGAGAATGAGGAGCGTATGGCGGATGTTTCTTAGAGGTTTGAAACCGGCATACGTCGGTATCTCATTTCTCATAAATTTTCTCTTTATTGAGATGTTGTAAGCGGGGCTCAATTATTAGGCGAGATAGCGAATGCGGTCAATTGAGGACCCTGACGAGGATCGTATCGAGAGATAGCGATCAGCAGAATAATGATAACTGCGGAGAAAAAAAAAGCAGACGGATGAAATGGTAACCACTACGGTGGTAATCATAGCCATGAAAAAATAGAAGAAAGCGAGTCGGGGAGGAGATTTTAAAAAGGAGATTTAACAACGACCGTGTGAAGAAGGCGGTCTTGCGTGACAAGCTTGGTTCTAAGGGAGAGAAGCGACCACCGGTCATATCTTCTAAATCACGGAAAAGAGGACATATCGGTCAAGCGCCCTAGTGATTCAAGGTATGCTATAATTGTGGAAAGGAAGGACATATCGCTCGAGATTATGCGATGGCGAAACCTAGTTCGTGAGGGGACGGTGACTCGAAAAACATCCCGGAAAAGTCGAAGTCAGCGATTAGGAAGGCGTTTGTTGTATTTGGTCATAAATCGAGGAACCCAAGCGAGGTGATCACGGGTAAGCTATTTATAAATTCTTGCGAAGTTTATACCTTACTTGATCTGGGTGCTACCCATTCATTTATCTCTCTGCGCATGTGCTCAGCGTTTAAACTTGACTCACGGAGAAATTAGACTTTGACTATCTGTGGAAACTCCGTTAGGAGAAACTTTCATCACATCCTTTGTTTATAAATCTTGTTTGATTCAAGTTGGCACCATTACCTTACACATTGACCTTATCTCTTTAAAGATACTTGCTTTTGATGTGATTTTAGGGATTGATTGGTTAACTACTCATCATGCCAAAATTGATTGTTTTCGTAAGGTTGTTAGTTTTCATATTCTAACTTGACTTTGTTTTATGCAATTCAAGCAACTAAACCATTAAAATCAATCTTTATCATATCTAATCATAAAGCTATTCGTTTATTAAAAAGCGGATGTCGAGCTTTCTTAGCCCATGTTATGGATTTGAATAAAGACGCGTCAAATTTGAATAATATTCTGTTGTTATTGACTTTCTGGCGTATTTCTGAAGAACTTCCGGTCTACCCCGAGCGTGAAGTTGAATTCTTTATTGATCTTGAACACGGTACAAAGCCCATTTCTAAAACCCCATATCGAATGGCTCTATTGAACTTGAGGAGTTAAAGGTCAACTTCTGAGGAATTGTTGGACATCGGTTTCATTAAATCTAGTACATCTCCTTGGGGTGCTCTGTTTTATTTAAAAAGAAGAAAGCGGGAGTATGCGACTTTGTATTGACTATCGGGAATTGAACCATGTCACCATCAAGAATAGGTATCCTCTACCTCGTATTGATGACTTGTTTGACCCGATTCTGAGGGCACAATTCTTTTCAAAAATCGATCTTAGATTACGGATATCATCGGTGAAGATTAGGCGAGGATATTCAAAGGCGCCTTGAGAACTTCGGTATGGGCATTATGAATTCTTAGTCATGTCTTTCGGACTAACTAATGCTCCTGCGGCTTTCATGGATATGATGAGCCAAGTATTGAGGAATATTTGGATCGATTCGTTGTTGTCTTTATTGATGACATCCTCATATATTCAAAATAGTGAAGATCATGAGCACCATTTGAAATTTGGTACTCAAAGGCCCGTGAAAACCAACTATATGCCAAATTGAAGAAATGTGAGTTACGGCTTGAGGAAGTAGCATTCCTTGGGCGCGTGGTGTCGAAACATGGAGTATCTGTTGATCCGTGAAGATTGAAGCAATCTGAAGTTGGGAACAATAGAAGTCGGTGTTGATACGTAGCTTTTTTGGGCTTATTTGGTTATTATCGGAGATTCGTGGAAGGTTTTCTCGAATCGCTACTCCATTAACTTCGGCTAACTTCGGAAGGATACAAAATTCGTTTGGAAGCGAAGAATGCGAGAAAAGTTTCCAAGAGCTTAGAGGAGACTTATTTATTTTGTTCTAACAATACCATCGGTTCGGATGGATTTGTTATCTCTGATGATGCTTGAGGCAAAAGGTTAGGATGTGTTCTCATGCAGCGTGGGAAAGTCATAGCTTTATGCCTCGCGACAACAAAAGAGTATGAGAGGAATTATCCTACTCATGATCTAGAGTTAGCGGCCGATCGTTCAGCGCTAAAAATATGGAGGCACTATCTATATGGGGAGAAAGTGGAGATATATTAGGACCATAAAAGCCTTAAATATTTCTTCACTCAAAAAGAACTCAACATGCGGCGGTGACGTTGGCTCGAGCTATTGAAGACTACGACCACACTATTGATACCATCCTGGTAAAGCGAGCGTGGTAGGTGGCGCATTGAGTAGAAGATCATATCTTGCGGAGGAGCGAGTGCGATGATGTCAGTATACGCGTAGAGCCAACTTTAATAGAAAAAGTTAAGGTTGCTCGACCCGCAGGCCGGGCGATGCGTATGAAGAAGAAAGTACAAGAAGGAGCTATTAGGGCGAGAATTGATGAAGAAGGAATACTTGAGTCCACTCTAGACTTTGTGTTCCTAACGACTACGATTTGAAGTACAAGATTATGATGGAGGCACACAATCGCCATTTGCAATCCATCTGGAAGTACTAAAATGTATCGTGATCTTGACATACATTTTGGTGGAACAATATGAAGAGAGAGATTGCAAAGTTTATCTCGATGTGTTTAACTTGCCCGGCGTGTAAAGGCGGAGCATCTTGTACCTAAGGGTCCGTTGCAACCACTTGAGATTAGGAATGGAAGTGGGAACACATTACTATGGATTTCGTTTACGGGTCTTCCTACGGTTTCTCAAGGCATCAATCTTTATTTGGGTTATTGTTGATAGATTAACCAAGTCGCTCATTTCTTGCCGATCACGGAGACTTATTCCTTGAGCGTCTTGCTAGTATGTGCGTGAATGAGATTGTGAGGTTGCATGGCATACTGTATCCATAGTTTGGATCGTGACCCAAGATTCACTTCAAGATTTTGGGTTAGCTTGCAAAAAGCTATGGAGCGCAGTTTGCGATTTAGTTGACATACCATCCCCAAGCAGACGGACAATCGAGAGGACTATTCAAACTCTTGAAGATTTATTAAGACTACGTGTCCTAGACTTCAAGGGTAGTTGGGATAAGTATTTACCATTGGTGGAATTCTCCTACAACAGAGTTATCGAGGCAAGTATAGGTGTGGCTCCATTGAAGCATTATATGGGCGAAAATGTCGTTCTCCGATATGTTTGGGATGAGGTGGGTGAAGCAACATTGTTGGGACCCGAGTTAATGCGTATGACTACCGAAAAGATCAAATGATTCGACAAGCGTATACAAAGCGGCACAAGATCGACAAAAGAGTTATGCGGATCTTCATCGAAAGGGCGTGGAATTTAATGTAAGGGATCATGTATTGTTGCGAGAGTTGCTCCGTGGAAGGGAGTTACAAGATTTGGGAAGAGAGGAAAGCTCGATCCACGATTTATTGGTCCATTTCAAATTCTTGATGAGAGTAGGAAATGTAGCCTATAGACTTGCGTTACCTCAAAGTATGTCTCGTGTTCATAATGTGTTTCACATATCGTGCCGTAAATATGTGAAAGACCGAACCACGTTATTGAGTTAGAAGCAGGACGAGAGATAGTAGAAGACTTAGCGTATGAGGAGGTACTGTCAAGATCTTGGATAGGAAGGAGCATGTCTACTGGCGAAAGGTCATACCACAAGTTAAAGTTTTGTGGAGGAATCATGCTATAGGAAATGACACAGGAATTGGAAGCGGAAATGAAAGCGAGGTATCCTCACCTTTTGAAACACCAGTCGTCGTCGATTTAGAGGACGAAATTTCATAAGGAGGGAGGTTGTAAGACCGAAATTTTTTAAATAAAAGGAATTTCCTTTATTTATTATTTTGAAATAGTAAGGGTTGATTTGATTAATGTGGATAGTTAAGGGTTAAATCATAAATATTTCAAAATAAGCAAGTGGTTATAAAATATTCATTATCGTGGGGAATATTCGTTTGGTAAGTGGAATATTAAATGCTTTGTCGGGGAATATTAAATGCGGACGGATAGCTTGACCATGTGTGGGCCCCATGTGGAAGCGATTGGATGAAGAAAAGCGACAAATATAAGTTGTTTTTAAATAGGCGTAGTTATTACAGATTAATCTTGTTGGAATACCGGTGGTTAAAAACACTAATGTCTGGCGTTGTTGAGCGATGCACTGCGGTATTGCACCAATTATTGATTCTTTACGAAGAAGGCACTACTCGATAATGGTTCTGATAATTCTTATTCGGTATTTTATTGAGTTAATAATTCTTTGCGTTGATATTTTATATTCTTTGTTGTTTGATAATTGTCATTTACGGTATTTTTCATTATCGAAGCAATAATTCATATTATCTGAATAATATTATTAGATAACATTATTGGCAATGTCTAGAAAGTTACATCTAAGGAGAGGTTTGGTCATCTAATTTGCGTTGATAAGAAGAAATTCTTATTGGAAAGCCCCTCTTTCAGGAGCGCTTTGGTTGTCGATATTGTGATTACGTAATATTATTTGTGAATAATTAATTATTGATTTATATGATGAGGAAAATATTGATTTTATGTGGATATAGATGGAGAAAATTTTTAAAATGACAATTGTTGAAAATTAATATTTTATCTTTTACGATAAAATAATTCATTTAAATATATTATTTTAATAATATATATAGCGGTGATGATATTTTTACAACGAATGTGGGATATATGAGTATCTGAGGAGGAAGAGTATTTTGTTGCAATAAATGTTTAAAACATGTTAAACATGTCGGTGGACCCCATTTATTGGTGAAATTTGATTATAGCTTTGTAAAATTGCCGTTTGTGGATTTGGTCAATTTCTATTTGGAATTGGAAAAACTTTCTTCTGCAAAGTTGTAGAGAATTGAATTTCCTATAAAAACTCATGAGATTCGAATTTTCTGATGAAAGGGCTATTTATTATGAATTATTGAAGTTACGAAGCTCAAAATAATTGATTTTGTAAGTTTAAATTATTTTTTTTATGAAAAACGTTTTTATCATTTCTTTCTAGAAGGTTGGCATGTGTGGAAATGTTGGGATCTGATTTCTAAGGAAAATTTTATATAATTATATTATATTTTATTAAATTTTACGCTTTGGTGTTCTAGCATTTTCTATAAATAGGGTCTTAGGTTAGAATTGAAAATCACACGAAGCTGAAGTTTTTTCTCTCTCTCGATATCGGCGTATTCTTGTGAGTATTTTGAGTATACTTTGAGTATTGCTATACGGTGCAAGTTCATGCCTTTATGTCGGTGTTTAAATTAGAAATCTTGATCTCTTCGAGGGTAAGGGATATTATTTTTTCGTAATGATATTATTTCTTCAATATCATTATCTTTGAAATATTGATCTGAAGTTTTTATCAAATTTGGAACTTTTTCATGTCGGGGTTACTATTCATGGGTTCTTATTATGAGTTGAGTTACTATTCACGAGTTCTATTATTATTCAAGATTCTTATTCACGAGTACTATTAAGTGAAAGCGTGAAGATGTTTTTGTGGAATTTCTATCTTTTGGTGTAGAGTTACTATTCACGTGTCACGGCACTATTCACGTATCTGACCTTTATTCACGTATATCTGGTACTATTCATAGAAAAATAAAATTTCTTCTTTTTGTCCAAAATATCTAATACGGATACTAGCTTCGATTGTATCCATGTTTTGATCATTCTTGAATTTTACACCACTATGATTATTTTTGAGGTATTTTTGGGCGTGGATAAAAACCAAGTACGAATCCTTAATCCTTAATCCTTGTCATTTTGTTTCCTTTGGATTCGTTTCTTTTAAAAAAAAAATATTTTCATCATCCTCGGTCTTAAATGATGATATTATGGAATATCTTTGGCTTTGTAGTGCAAAGATGAATGATTTCTTAAGAATAGATAGCAAAGATGAGCAGGTGTTTAAATGAACATGACTAATGATGAATATCTTTGGCTGTAGTGCAAAGATGAATGATTTCTTAAGAATATCTTTGGCACGTAGTGCAAAGATGAATGATTTGAAGAATATCTTTGGCCGTAGTGCAAAGATGAGCAGTGTTTAAATGAACATGACCGGTGATGAATATCTTTGGCACTGTAGTGCAAAGATGAATATTTGATTCGAGATGTATATTGATTGATGTTACGGGGATAAAAGATGAGCGATGAACTTTTAAATTCATACATAGAAGATAGTAGTTTGCATTCTCTACTTAACTCTTCTAATGAATTATTATTTCAGCTGCGAATATTGATTTAAAATTTGTTGTCTATTGTATTCTATTATATTTTTTTCCTGTTGAAGACTAACGATAATTTGTTGTATATTATCTTAGTCGTAATATTCTTCTTGAGCTAGTTGAGCTCACCCTTTTCCTTTTGTTCCATTTTTCTCGGGAGGCGAGAATATAGCGAAATGCAGGTGGGGTATGGAATGAAGGTTTTAGAAAGGATTGTTTAGTAGTCCTCACCATTTTTGTAAAATAATGTATCGATAAATGTGATGAGGATTTATTTGAGTATAGATATTATCTAGAAGATAATATTTGTATTCAAACTCACAGTTTCTTGTTGTAATAATAAAGTTGTAGTTGTTTACGTACCATGTATTGACAACTCGGAATAGGTGATGTATACCTATTTTGGGGGCCGACCAAAACGAATATTCCCTGAAACAATGATGAATATTTTATAACCACTTGCTTATTTTTGAAGTATTTGCGTATTTTACCCCTAACTATCCACATTAATCACATCAACCCTTACTATTTCAAAATAATAAATAGAAAATTAAATTTCATTAATAATAAGTTGGGGTCTTACAACCTCCCTCCTTATGAAATTTCGTCCTCGAAATTGACGTGCGTGCACAGTGTTTGAAAAGGTGAGGATACCTCGCTTTCATTTTCGTTTCCAATTCTCGGTCATTTCCTCTATAGCATGATTCCTCCACAAAACTTTAACTTGTGGTATGACCTTTTTGGCGTAGGACATGCTCCTTCTATCCAAGATCTCGATGGTACCTCCTCATACGTTAAGTCTTGACTATTTCGTCCGGTTCTAATTCTATAACGTGGTTCGGGTCTTTCACATTTTTCACGTAGTACGAGATATGTGAAACACATTATGAACACGAGACATACTGGAGGTAACGCAAGTCTATAGGCTACATTTCCTACTCGGTCGAGAATTTGAAATGGACCGATAAATCGTGGATTGAGCTTTCCTCTCTTCCCAAATCTTGTAACTCCCTTCCATGGAGCAACTCGCAATAATACATGATCCCTCACACTAAATTCCACGTCCTTTCGATGAAGATCCGCATAACTCTTTTGTCGATCTTGTGCCGTTGTATACGTTGTCGAATCATTTTGATCTTTTCCATAGTCATACGTACCAACTCGGGTCCCAACAACGATGTTGCTTCACCCACCTCGTCTCAACATATCTTGGAAGCGACACTTTCATTCATCCATATAATGCTTGAATGGAGCTACACCTATACTTGCACGATAAGCTGTTGTTGTGGGAGAATTCCACCAATGGTAAATACTTATCCCAAGCGCCTTGAAGTCTAGTACACGAGTCTTAATAAATCTTCAAGAGTTTGAATAGTCCTTTCGATTGTCCGTCTGGTTTGAGGATGGTATGCGAATCAATCGTAAATCCGTGCCCATAGCTTTTTTGCAAGCTAACCCAAAATCTTGAAGTGAATCTTGGGTCACGATCCAAAACTATGGATACGGGCATGCCATGCAACCTCACAATCTCATTCACGTACATACTAGCAAGGCGTTCAAGTGAATAAGTCTCCGTGTCGCGCAAGAAATGAAGCGAGACTTGGTTAATCTATCAACAATAACCCAAATAGCATTGATGCCTTGAGAAACCGTAGTAGGAAGACCCGTAACTTGAAATCCATGGTAATGTGTTCCCACTTCCATTTAGGAATCTCAAGTGGTTGCAACGGACCCTTAGGTACTAGATGCTCGCCTTTACACGTTGACAAGTTAAACACATTGAGATAAACTTTGCAATCTCTCTCTTCATATTGTTCCACCAAAATGTATGTCGAAGATCACGATACATTTTAGTACTTCCAGGATGGATTGCAAATGGTGTATTGTGTGCCTCCATCATAATCTTGTACTTCAAATCATAGTCGTTAGGAACACAAAGTCTAGAGTGGACTCGAAGTATTCCTTCTTCATCAATTCTAAGCTTAGGAATAGCTCCTTCTTGTACTTTCTTCTTCATACGCATCATTTCGAATTCGGTGGCTTGAGCGACCTTAGCTTTTTCTATTAAAGTTGGCTCTACGCGTATACTTGACATCATCGCACTTTTCGTTCTGCATATGATCTTCTACTCATGCGTCGTCCTACCACGTTCGCTTTTCCGGGATGGTATTGAATAGTGTGGTCGTAGTCTTTCAATAGCTCGAGCCAACGTCGATCTTTGCGTGTTGAGTTCTTTTTTGAGTGAAGAAATATTTAAGGCTTTTATGGTGCGAATATATCTCCACTTTCTCCCCATATAGATAGTGCCTCCATATCTTTAAGCGAAAACATTGCCGCTAACTCTAGATCATGAGTAGGATAATTCCTCTCATACTCTTTAAGTTGTCGCGAGGCATAGGCTATGAATTTCCCACGTTGCATGAGAACACATCTTAACCTTTTGCTCGAAGCATCATTGTAGATAACAAATCCATCGAACCGGATGGTATTGTTAGAAACAGTCCGAAATAAGTCTCCTCTTAAGCTCTTGGAAACTCTTCTCGCATTCTTCGCTTCCAAGCGAATTTTGTATCCTTCCGAGTTATTTGAGTTAATGGATTAGCGATTCGAGAAAACCCTTCCACGAATCTCCGATAATAATAACCGTTAAAGCAAAAAACTACGTACTTGATCAAGGCTTGATTTGCTCAACTTTGTATTGCTTCAATCTTCACGGATCCACGGATACTCCATGTTTTGACACCACGTGCCCAAGAAATGCTACTTCCTCGAGCGAACTCGCATTTCTTCAATTTGGCATATAGTTTGTTATCACGAAGCCTTTCGAGTACCAAACTTCAAATGGTGCTCATGATCTTCACGACTTTTGGAATATATAAGGATGTAATCAATAAAGACAACAACAAACCGATCCAAATATTCCTTGAATACTCGGTTCATCATATCCATGAAAGCCATGAGAGCATTAGTCGATCCGAAAGACATGACTAAGAATTCATAATGCCCGTCTCGAAGGTTTAAAGGCGGTCTTTGGAATATCCTCGATTCTAATCTTGGTGATGATATCCGTAAGCGAAGATCGATTTTTGAAAAGAATTGTGCCCCTTGAAGCTGGTCAATCAAGTCATCAATACGAGGTAGAGGATACCTATTCTTGATGGTGATATGGTTCAATTCCGATAGTCGATATAAAGTCGCATACTCCGTCTTTCTTCTTTACTGAATAAAGCAGAGCACCCCAAGGAGATGTCTTAGAGACGAATGAAACCGATGTCCAACAATTCCTCTGTAGTTGGACCTTTAACTCTGAAGTTCAATAGGAGCCATTCGATATGGGGTTTTAGAAATGGGCTTTGTACCGAGTTCAAGATCAATAAAGAATTGACTTCACGTTACGGGGTAGACCGGGAAGTTCTTGAGGGAAATACGTCGGGAAAAGTCAATAACAACAGGGAATATTATTCAAATTTGGCGTGTCTTTATTCAAATCCATAACATGGGCTAAGAAAGCTTGACATCCGTTTTTTCAATAAGCGAATAGCTTTATGATTAGATATAGCGGTGATTGATTTTAATGGTTTAGTTGCTTGAATTGCATACAATGGGTTGGTTAGGAATATGAAAACTAACAACCTTACGAAAACAATCAATTTTGGCATGATGAGTAGTTAACCAATCAATCCCTAAAATCACATCAAAAGCAAGTATCTTTAAAGAGATAAGGTCAACGGGTGGTGATGGTGCCAACTTGAATCAAACAAGATTTATAAGCAGTGGATGTGATGAAAGTTTCTCTAACAGAGTTTCCACAGATAGGTCAAAGTCTAATTTCTCCTGAGTCAAGTTTAAGCGTTGAGCACATGCGGAGAGATAAATGAATGGGTAGCACCGATTATCAAATAAGGTATAAACTTCGCGAAGAATTTATAAATAGCTTAACCGTGATCACCTCGTTTGGGTTCCTCGCATTATGACCGGTACAACAAACGCTTCTTCCGGAATCGTTGACTTTGACTTTTACGGGACGATCTTTTGAGTCACAAAATCCCCATTGAACTAGGTTTCGCCATCTTGTACAATCTCGAAAGTGATATGTCCTTCCTTTCCACAATTATAGCATACCTTGAAGCTGTTGTCAGGCGGTTTGGTGATATGTCCCTCTTTTCGCATTTGTAATATATAATGGGGTGGTCGTTCTCCTCCCTTAGAACCGATTCTTTGGCCACGCAGACTTTGCGTCTTCACATGGTCGTTGTTAAATCTCCTCTTTTAAAATCTCCCTCCGACTCGCTTCTTTCTATTTTCATTGCCATGATTACCACCAGAGTGGTTACCATTTTGTCCGTCTGTTTCTTTCTCCATTTGGTTATCATTATTACATTGGCGCTTATCTACGGTACGATCTGGTTGTGGTCCCTCAATTGGCCGTACTCGTTATCTCGCTCTAATAATTGAGCCTGTTTAACAACATCTGAATAGAGAAAATTTATGAGAAATGAGATCTTTGGCGTATGGGTTTCAAACCTCTAAGAAACATCCAGCGTCATACGTTCCTCATTCTCCACCAAATGAGGTACAAGCACGGATAACTCTCGCAAACTTTGCCTCGAATTGAGACAATCGTCATGTTGTTTCGCTTCCAAGCCTAATAAACTCCACTTCCTTCATATAGCGAACACTTTCGGAAAGTATTTGTCATTAAATAGTTCAAACATCTCCCAAGACATGCCGAGTGCGCAATTTGGATGGAGTGCGCTTCACGAGACTCCACCGATGAAATCGCCTTTCGCCACGGAATATAAAGGTGGCGAATGGAACCTTCTGTTCCTCTCCGTGCATCCCAAGACATCGAATATCTTGGTAATTTGTTTTGACCCGTGTTTCCGCCATGATCGGATCTCGCTTTTCCCTTAAATTCTGGTGGTCCCAACTCTTTGAATCGCTTGTTGTGACAACCGTGAATTGCTATCATTTCCTGCGTATTTTGAACACGAGTCTCCTTATGCGATTTTTGCATGAGCTGAAAAACTTCTAAACATCCCTCGTTCATCATCTCGCTTTCGATTGGTGTTGTTCACGGAGGAACATTGCCCGACTGTTGCACGTTTCTCCTCGTTGGTGAGTCACAGGCGTCTCCACGGTCTCATTTCCATTGTTAATATTCTCGATTCGACATTCTCAAAATCTTGTCATAAAACAAGGGTTAATTAAATAAATCAATATATCACATAATATCCTTTATCTTGACCAACTAAAAAATAAGCTTAGGAAGGACACCTAGCGAAGGATTTACTCGTCTCTCCCTCCTGATTCTATTCCCGATCTTCGCTTGGAGATCATATCCCTAAGCTCGATACCATTGTATGACGCCCCAAAATAGGTATACATAGACTATTACGGGTTGTCAATACGTAGTACGAAACAACTACAACTTTATTATTACAACAAGAAAGCGTGAGTTTGAATACAAATATTATCTTCTAGATAATATCTATACTCAAATAAATCCTCATCACATTTATTGATACATTATTTTACAAAATGGTGAGGACTACTAAATAATTCTTTCTAAAACCTTCATTCCATACCCGAGCTTCGTATACTCATTATATTCTCGCCTCCCGAGAAGAAAAATGGAACAAAAAGGAAAAGGGTGAGCTCAACTAGCCCCGATAAAGAATATTATGACTAAGATAATATACAACAAATTTTCGATTAGTCTTCAACGAGGAAAAATCTAATAGAATACAATAGACAACAAATTTTAAATCAATATTCGCGGTGAAATAATAATTCATTAGAAGAGTTAAGTAGAGAATGCAAACTACTATCTTCATGTATGAATTTAAAAGTTCATCGTCTATCTTTTATCCTGTAACATCAATCAATATACATCCGGAATCAAATATTCATCTTTACTCTCTGAGCCAAAGATATTCATCATTAGTCATGTTCATCTAAACACTGTTCATCTTTCACTTTCTGACTAAAGATATTCTTGAGAAATCATTCATTTTTACTACTGAGGCCAAAGATATTCAATAATATCATCATTTTAGAATCGAGGATGATGAAAAATATTTTAAATAAACGAATCCGGTGAAACAAAAATGACGAGGATTAAGGATTAAGGATTCGTACTTTGTTTTATCCATGTTCAAAAATACCTCAAAAATAATCATAGTGGTGTAAAATTCGAGAATGATCAAAACATGGATACAATCAAAGCTAGTATCCGAATAGATATTTGGACAAAAGAAGAAATTTCATTTTTTAAATTGAATAGTCAGAGTATACGTGAATAGTGTCGGTATCGTGAATAGTAACTCAGACACCAAAAGATAGAAATTTCCAAAAAACTTCTTCACGCTTCACGTTAATAGTACTCGTGAATAAGAACTCGTGAATAAGTAACTCATGAATAGTAACTCGTGAATAGTAAACTCATGAATAGTAACTCATGAATAGTAACCCAGAGCATGAAAAAGTTCTAAATTTGATAAAAGTTCCAACCAATATTTGAAGATAATGATATTGAAGAAATAATATCATTTGAGAAGAAATTAACATCCCTTACCTCGAAAGATTAGTACTTTAAATTTGGAATCTAGGATATAGTCTTTGAAGGAACTTACACCGATCTAACAATACTCAAAGTATACTCAAAATACTCACAAGAATATGCTCGATAATATAGAGAGAAAACTTGATTTAAAGTGTGTTTTTCAATTCTAACCTAAGCACACCTATTTATAGGAAAATACTTAGAACACCAAAGCGAGAAAATTTAATATAATATTAATATATATATTAAGATAAATATTGACGAAGGTAATTACTTATTCAAGGGTAAAGGTAATTACTTATCATTGAAAGTAATTACTATTGGCGAAGGTAAATACTTATTGATTGAAGGTAATTACTATTCACAAAGGTAATTACTATTGATTGAAAAGACTCTTAGATGATGACATATGGGCCCCCCATAAAATAATCAAACTTACCACAAACGCGTCTCATAATGTAACTCTTTATATACATTAAGGATTGAATAAATATTACCACAAATCATTTTATTTTTAATCAACACATTTTAATCTTTCAACAATTATTAATCATTTATAACTTGTCGTCTCAATTAATAATATAACATATTATCTGATGATAATCGTGACAATAATTGAATCAATAATATAAGAGATATGATGCGTGATTCTATCAGTGATAATTGAACATAGTGAGGTGACTTCTCACGTAAGCATCGATAATCAATACCGTGTCTACTATACAACCAATGCCAGTATTCTTCGTACTTTTACCACCGGTAGTTCAATAGTTTTAACGATAACACCTCCGTAGTTATTTTTATAAAATATTTTTGTCGTTTTTCAATCCGACAATAATTACATTGTAGGGTCCACGCAATGATTGAGTAGTTGTATGCGAATATTCCCTAACAAAAAGAATATTCCTGAACCAAACTAATATTTTATAACAACTTGCATACTTTGCAAAATTTATAAATATTACCCACAACTATAACATTATATCAAATTTATTCCATAATATTCAAAAATAATATTTATAGAAAATTCATCTTTATTTATAATATTTGGGGTCTTACAACCTCCCTTCTTATGAAATTTAAGCCCCGAAATTAGGGTACGATACTGGTATGTCGAGAAGAGGTAAGGATACCTTGATTTCATTTGATTCTAACTCCAAGTCATTTCCTCAACATCGTGGTTCCTCCATGAAAACTTTGACTTGAGGTATAACCTCGAGCGTAGAATATGTTCCTTCTTATCCAAGAATTGAACAGAACCTCTTCATACGCCAAATCTTCCGCTTATTTTGTGGGTTTCTAACTCAATAATATGGTTTGGTCTTTCACATATTTACGTAATATGGATATGTGAAAAGCGTTATGAACACGAGACGTATTTGGCGAAGCGAGTCTATAGGCCATAGCGGTTCCTACCGATCGAGGATTAAAATGGACCGATGAATCGAGGATTAAGTTTTCCTCTCTTTCCAAATCTTGTAACTCCTTTCCATGGAGCAACTCTTAATAAACACACGATCTCTATATCAATTCCCGTCCTTTCGATGAAGATCAACATAACTCTTTTGTCGATTTTGTGAGGTTTTATACGTTGTCGGATCGTTTGAATCTTTTCCAGTAATCATACGCATTCAACTTCGGTCCCAACAACGTTGCTTCACCGCACCTCATCCCAAATCTTTACCGAGAACGACACTTTCTTCCATACAACGCTTGAATGGAGCCATGCCAATACTTGCTTGATAAGCTGTTATTATCAGGAAAACTCCACCAATGGTAAGAACTTGTCCCAACTCCCCTTGAAATCAAGGACATGTAGTCTTAATAGATCTTCAAGAGTTTGAATAGTCCTCTCCCATCGTCTCGTCCAGATCGAGGATGATATCCGAAGCTAAATCGTGAAGTCCGTGCCCATAGCTTTTTGCAAACTAACCCAAAATCGTGAAGTGAATCTTGGGTCTCGATCGAGAAACTATGGATCTGCGGCGATACCATGCAATCTTACAATCGTTTATGTACACATCTGAGCAAGACGTTCAAGTGTATAAGTTTCTCGATTCCAGAAGAAATGAGCGAGACTTGGTCAATCATCAACAATGACCCAAATCGCATCAATGCCTTGAGAAACCTTAGGAAGACCCCAGAACGAAATCCATGGTAATGTGCTCCACTTCCATTCTCGAATTTCAAGTGGTTGCTGATGGACCTTTTGGTACTTGATGCTCGCTTTTAACTCGTTGACAAGTTAGACACCTTGAGATAAAATGTATATCTCTCTCTTCATATTGCTCCACCAAAATGTATGATTGAATATCATGATACATTTTGGTACTCCCGAGATGGATTGCAAATGGTGTGTTGTGCGCCTCCATCATGATATTATACTTTAAATCGTGGTCGTTAGGAACACAAAGTCCAGAGTTGACTCAAAGTATTCCTTCTTCATCGATTCTTGCTCCTGCAGATAGCACCTTCTTGCACTTTCTTCCTCATACACATCGACTCCAGTGTCCGTAGCTTGAGCAACTTTAACTTTATCGATTAAAGTTCGGTTCTACTCGTATACCGCTATCATCACGCGTCCTAGAGTCTTTAACTCTATCTCCATCCTTTGCAAGTCACACAAAATGGGCCTTTGTGTTGATAATAACGCACTCGTGCTTGCGATATGATCTTCTACTTTCAATGCGTCGCCTACCACGTTCGCTTTTCCGGGATGGTATTGGATGGTATGATCATAATCTTTCAGCAGTTCAAGCCAACGTCGTTGTTCGCATGTTGAGTTCCTTTTGAGTGAAGAAATATTTGAGGCTTTTATGATCCGTAAAGATCTCCACTTTCTCCCATACAAGTAATGCCTCCAAATTTTAAGTGCTGAAGACAACATACCGCTTAACTCTAGATCAGCGAGTAGGATAATTCCTCTCATATTCTTTGAGTTGTCGTGAGCATAAGGCTATAACTTTTCCATGTTGTATAAGAACACATCCCAACCTTTGTTCGAAGTATCATCGTAGATGACAAATCCCTCCAAGGCCGATGGTATTGCCGAGCAGAGTCTTGAAATAAGTCTCTCTTGAGTTCTTGAAAACTCTTCTCACATTCTTCGCTCCAACCGAACTTTGTATCTTTCGAAGTCATTTGAGTCAATGGAGTAGCGATTCGATGACTTGATACCACGCGCCTGTGGAATGCTACTTCTTGAGCGTAACTCGAATTGATTTCTTCAACTTGGCATAAAGCTTATATTCACGAAGCTTTTGGAGTGTCGACCTTTTGAAGTATCGAGTGTTGCTCATGATCTTCACGGCTTTTGGAATAAATAAGGATGTCATCAATAAAGAGCGACCACAAAGTGATCTAAATATTCTTGAATACTCGGTTCATCATATCCATGAAGGCGGTGAGGAGCATTAGTCAATCCAAAGGACATGACTAGGAATTCATAATGCCGTCTTAGGGAGTTACGAAAGTCGTCTTTGGAATGTCACTGTTCTAATCTTCAATTGGTGATATCCTAACGAAGATCAATCTTTGAAAAGAATTTGGCTCCTTGCAATCGGGTCAAACAAGTCATCAATACGTGGCAATGGATACCTATTTTGATGGTAACATGATTCAACTCCCGATAATCAATACAAAGTCGCATACTCCCATCTTTTTCTTCTTCACGAATAGAACAGAGCACCCCAAGGAGAAGTACTAGGGACAGAATAAAGCCGATGTCTAACAATTCCTGCGGTTGGGTCTTTAACTCTCGAAGTTCAATAGAGCCATTCGATATGGGGCTTTGGAAATAGGTTTTAGACGGGTTCAAGGTCGATATAAAATTCAATTTCACGCCACGGGGTAGGCAGGAAGTTCTTGGGAATCGTCCAGGAAATTTATTAACAATAGGAATATCGCTTAAAATCGATTTATTTTTATTTAAATCTGTGACATGAGCTAAGAAAGCTTGACATCCGCTTTTTCAATAAACGAATAGCTTTATGGCTTGAGATGACCGTGATTGATTTTAATGGTTTGGTCATTTGAATTAGCATAATAGGTTGATTAGGAATATGAAAGCTAACAACCTTACTTAAAAACAATCAATTTTGCATGATAAGTAGTTAACCAATCAATCCTTAGAATCACGTCAAATGCAAGTATTTTTAATGAAATAAGATCGACAGTCTTTGTGAGGTACCGATTTGAACCAAACAAGACTTATAAACAGTGGATGTAATGAAGGTTTCTCCCAACGGAGTTTCCAATGATAAGTCAAAATCTAATTTCTCCTGAGTCAAATTTAATCGATGGTAGCAAGTAGAGAAATAAAAGAATGGGTAGAACCCAGATCAAATAAAGTATAGACTTCATTAGAGTTTATGATAAGCTTACCCGTGATGACCTCATTCGGATTCCTTGCTCTTTGGGAGGTCACAACAAACGCTCCCTCCACACTACCGGGTTTTGAATTTTTACGGGATGGCCTTTGGTGCCTCCATCCCAAGTAATTTGTCTTTGGTAAACGACAAAATCGAGCTAAGTGACCTTCTCTTCCACAATTATAACATGCTTTGAGCGGCATGACGCGATTTGGATCTGATGTGTCCTCTCTCCGCATTTGAAGCATATGATAGGTGGTCTTTCTCCTTCCTTAACAATGGGTCTTTGGTGTGCCGACGTCTTTCCACCATTGTTGAATCTCCGCTTCTTGAAATGTCCATTCTTATTGTTTGGCCTCGATTACCACATCAAGTGGTTACCATATCTCGCCCGTTGATTCCTCCACGCTTGTTGTCACCGTTTTCGATGACTACTCTCGGCCTGGTATTATAATTTTGCCGTTACCGATCTCTTTTAGTTGTGTTGACTCATTATCGCTGCTCCACTAATCGGAGCCCTATTTACAACATCCGGAATACAAACACGCTTTATGAGAAATAAGACGTTGACGTATCTCCGGCTTCAAACCTCTTAAAAACATTCGCGCCTATTCTCTTCATTATCCACCAAGTGGGGACGAACCGTGATAACTCCGCAAATTTTGCTCAGATCATGATTACTGGTCATATTGTTTTGTTCCAACTTGATAAATTCCACCTCCTTTATGTGGCGAATACTTTCTGTGAAAGTATTTGTCGTTAATGACTGCCTCTGGAACTTCTCCCAAGATATCTTCAAGACACAAGAAAGTTGAGTACGTTTACCGATTCCCACCAAGAATCCGCCTCTCCGCATAACATACCAAGAAGTGGAACCTTTGCTCCTCGGAGCATCCCAAGACATCAAAATGTATAGCGATCTAATATCATGATACATTTTGTACTCCCAGATGGATTGCAAATGGTGTGTTGCTTCTCCATCATGATATTATACTTTAAATCGTCGGGTCGTTAGGAACACAAAGTCCTGAGTTGACCAAGTATTCCTTCTTCATCGATTCTTGCTTCCTAAGATAAAGCACCTTCTGCACTTTCTTCCTCATACGCATCGCCTTCAGTCCGTAGTTTGAGCGAATTTTAACTTTATCGATTAAAGTCGGTTCTACTCAGATACTTGCTATCATCCACGCGTCCCTCGAGTCTTTAACTCTATTCCATCCTTTTGCAAGTTACACAAAATGGGCCTTCTGCGTTGATAATATCGCTTTGCATTGCATAATGATTTTTTTACTTCAACGCGCATTACCACGCTCGCTTTTCCAGATGGTATGGATGGTATGATCATAATCTTTCATCAGCTTCAAGCCAACGCCGTTGTCGCATGTTGAGTTCCTTTTGAGTGAAGAAATATTTTGAGGCTTTTATGATCCAGAAGATTCCACTTTCTCCCCATACAAGTAATGCCTCCAAATTTTAAGTGTGAAGATAACAAATGCCAACTCTAGATCATGAGTAGGATAATTCTCTCATATTCTTTGAGTTGTCGCGAGGCATAAAGCTATAACTTTTCCATGTTGTACGAGAACACATCCCAACCCTTTGCAAAGCATCATCATAGACGCCTCAAAATTAGGTATACGTCACGCCACCCATCTTGGTCGCCACTTACATGGTACATAAATTCAAATACAACTTACTAATATAACTGCCGTGTACATTACGACATAAACTATGAGTTTGAATACAAATATTGTCTACTAGATATTATACAAACTCAAAAGGAGTCCTCATTATAACTATTATCACACTATTTCACGCATTAATAGTGAGGACTACTAATGCTATCCTCTCGACCATTACTCCGCCCCCGACTAGTCCCAAATTTATGTTCTCATTTTCAAGAGAACAAAGGAAAGAAAGAGTGAGCTCAACTAGCCCAAGAAGAAATATTATGACTAAGATAATGCGTAATAAATTATCATTAGCTCTTCAACAAAGTTGTTAAACCGATAAAATACAATAGATAAACCGGTTTAACTGCAATGAATATGTAATCCATTAAAAGAGTCAAGTAGAAAATAAAGTCTACTATCTTTTTAGGTTTTAAAAGGTTTTCATCAATTTTTTATCAATGAGACACTTAATAAATAAACCACCACATCTAATCATTCCTCGCACTACTTGGCAAGGATTTTCATCAAATTATCAATGGTCATGACTCTCACCGAATCACCCCGGTCATAATCATACCAAAAACTATCCATCATCGCATTACGGGTGCCACCGAGGACTTTTATCACATCATTTATAACAAGCCATGATTATACCGAATGATCTCGGTCATAATCATACTAAGTTCATCTACGCACGAAGTTCAAAGATAACATGATATATCATGAGGATGATGACAATGACATAGTAATTCAATAAAACAAGTTCAAAATTATTAAATCCATGAATTATTAACGCCCAAATTGTCAACATGATATCGCTTTTAGAGAGTAAAATTCAAGAATGATCGAAGAATATTTCCATGAAAAGATATCGAATAAACGCAAATATCAAGGATATTCTACTAATTTCATGGAGTATAGAAGTCAAAGTTTTAACCAACTGGGTATAATAAAGAATGGAATAACAAAAGAAATCACCATGCATGCGGTATTCAGATGCACAAAAGTTATTCCAATGTAATAATAATAACGAACCGTGTCGTGAAATTCACACCGCACAGGATGTTCCAATGTAGAATAATAAAGATGGAACTGCATCCTGTAAAACACACGTATAGGATATTCCAATGAATAATAAAGACGGAACCGATTAGTGTCCTGTAAAAACACAGACGGGATGTGATGTTCCAATAATAAAAATCTTAACCAAACCGTGTAAAACATAAAACATACGTGCTCCAATGTTACTCCAGCGTAATAATAATGATGGAATAACATAAGGATTTCACCAAGTATAGGTAAGGCCACAATATACAAAGTTATGTATAGGGGTATGCCACTTTTACAAAAGTTATTCCAATGTAATAATAGTGAATGGAATAATGTAAGTTCTCTTCAAGAAGAAAGAATAACTTTTTACCGTAAAAAGAATGAATATAGAAGTAGTGAAGTAGCAGAATACTCTTCTTCTTTCTATAATTTTCTCTCTATAGCTTCTCTATAATTTCTCTCTACAAGTTTCAATGAATTCGTAAGAAAATAATGAAGGAATGAGCTTCTATTTATAGAAAAAATGGAATGCATAAGAAGCTAATCCATGAACTATCTGTATTGATTTACTTTTAATCGACGGTCCATATTTAAAGAAAAATCTTTTAAATAAAATATAATATATTCTATTTATATAAAAACATTTTACTATGCAAACACTATACAAAACTATGCAAAACACTATGCACAAAAACACTATGCAACACTATGCGTAATAAAATATAATATATTCTATTTATAGAATAACTTTAATAAAGTATTCTATTTTATATAAAGATGTTTTCGCTTTTATTACGTTAATAATAATCTTAATAAAATAAAACGTCATTATCGCTATAATAATTCATATTATTAATCGGCTAATAATGGAATCAAATCAGTGACTTCTCACATAAGCATCAATAATCAATACCGCTATTACTGCGTAACCACATACGACATCGTACTTTTTTACTAATCGTAGTAGTTCAACAAAGAATCACGGTAAAACTTCCGCCGTTATTTCAATAAAATATTTTGTCGTTTTCTCAATCCGACAATAATTTCGCTATGAGGTCCACCAATGATTGAGCCGTTGTTTGAATATTCCTCGCTAAACCGAATATTCCCTAACCAATCAATAATATAATATAAACCACTTGCATACTTTGCAAAATTTATAAATACTACCCACAACTATAATATTATCTAAAATTCATACCATAATATTAAAAATTATTTTACAAAATTTAAATCTTTATTGATAAAAACTGGGGTCTCACAATCGAGATGACAAATCCTCTCCAGCCGGATAAGTATTTGTGACGCCCAAAAATTAGGTATACGTCACCCATCTTGGGTCGCCCACTTACACGGTACATAAATTCAAATACAAACTTAATTATACATCTATCGTAACATACGACAATAACGTAAACCGAGAGTTCTAATAGGAATATTGTTATTTAGACAATATCCATACTCAAGGAGTCCCTCATTACTTTTTATCACACTATTTCACGTAATAGTGAGGACTACTAATGTTATCTTCCGGACCATCACTGCTTCCCAACTCGTCCCAAAGCCTATATTCTCATTTCCAAGAGAATAAAGTGAAAGAAAGGGTGAGCTCAAACTAGCCCAAGTAAGAAATATTATGACTAAGATAATGCGAGAATAAATTATCAATAGTCTTCAACAACAATGTTAAATCGATAAAATACAATAAACAAACCGCTTTAATCATAAATGCGAATATCTTAATCCATTAAAAGAGTCAAGTAGAAAATAAAGTCTACTATCTTTTAGGTTTTAAAAGGTTTTCATCAATTTTTATCACTAAGACTCAGCTTTAATGAATAAACCACAATATCTAATCATCCCCGCACTACATGGTAAAGGATTTTCATCAAATTATCAATATTCATGACTATACCGAATCACCCCGGTCATAATCATACCAAAACTATCCATCACCTGCATTATGTGCCATCGAGGACTTTTATCACATCATTTATAACAAGCCATGATTATACCCGAATGATCCCCGGGTCATAATCATACTAAGTTCATCTATGCACGAAGCCAAAGATAACATGATATATCATGAGGATGATGATTAAATGACATAAGTAATTAATAAAACAAGTTCAAAAATTATTAAATCCATGAATTATTAACGCCCAAATTGTCAACATGATATCTTTATTCAGTAGAGTAAAATTCAAGAATGATCGGAAGAATATTTCCATGAAAGATACTGGATGAAACGCAAATATCAAAGATATTCTACTAATTTCATGGAGTATATAAGTCAAAGTTTTAACTAACTGGGTATAATAAAGAATGGAATAACAAAGAAATCACCATGCATGCGGTGATTTTGATGCAGACAAAGTTATTCCAATAGAATAATAATAACGGAACCGTGTCGTGAAATTCACAATCATGTGATGATCCAACAAAATAATAAATCTTTGAATAATAAACAATGGAACTGTGTCCTGTAAAACATTACGTACGTGATATTCCAAATGTAATAATAAAGAAATGGAATAATGTAAGAAGATCACCAAGTATAGGGGATTCACAGTATACAAAGTTATTCCAATGTAATAAATAAGAATGGAATAACATAAAGATTTCACCAAGTATAGGGTACAGCGCATATATAAGTTATGTATAGGTATACCATTTTTACAAAGTTATTCCAATGTAATAATAATGAATGGAATAATGTAATTTCTCTTCATGAATAAGAAAGAATAACATACTTTACGGCGTACAACAAATAATACCCCTCACCGTAAAAAAAGACATCGATATCAAAGTAGTGAAGTACCGTATCACTCTTCTTCTTTCTCTATAGATTTTCTCTCTATTGCTTTCTCTATAATTTCTCTCTAGAGTTTTGAATCTGTAAGAAAATAATGAAGGAATGAGCTTCTATTTATAGAAAATAGAATGCATAGTAATTAATCCATGAACGGGTCCAGAGATTGATTTACTTTAACTCGACTAATCCATATTTTAAACAAAATCTTTTAAATAAAATATCATATATTCTATTTATATAAAAACATTTTACTTTATGCAAATACTATGCAACACGATGCAAAACACTACGCAAAACACTACGCAATACTATGCATAATAAAATATAATATATTCTATTTATGTAATAACTTTAATAAAGTATTCTCGCTTTATATAAAAGATGTTTCGCATTTTATTACGTTAATAATACGTAATAAACAAAACGTCATTATCGCTTATAATAATTCATATTATTAATCGTGATAATAATTTTAATCAAACTGAGTGACTTCTCACATAAGATCAATAATCAATACACCGCAGCTATTATGCAACTGGCACACGACATCGCACATTTTTACTACCAAGTAGTTCAACAAAGATTAACCAGAAACTTCACCAAGTTATTTCAATAAAATATTTTTTGTCGCTTCTCAATCCGACATAATACATTGCAGGTCCACCAATGATCGAAATGGCCAGTCACTAATATTCCTCGCTAAATCGAATATTCCCCGACCAATCAATATAATATAACCACTTCCATACTTTGCAAAATTTATAAATACTACCCACAACTATAATATTATCTCAATTCACACCATAATATTAAAAAATTATTTCGACATAAAATTTAAATCTTTATCGATAAAATCTGGGTCTCACAGTATCAGATGTAATCGAACAAAATAAATAAGTCTCCTTGAGTCTTGAAAAAACCTCTCACATTCTTCGCCCAACCTAACTTTCAGATCTTTCCAAGTCACCGAAGTCATCGAGAGAATGATTCGAGAAAATCCTTCCATTAATATCCCGATAATAACCAAATAAACCGGAGAAAGTTACGATTTCGCCATCGATTTGAAGTTGTTCCCAGCCAATAGCTTCAATCTTTGCCGGTCAACAGATATTCCATGATTTGATACCACTTGCCCAAGGAATGCTACTTCTTCAAGCCGTATCTCACATTTCTTCAACTTGGCATAAAGCTTATATTCACAGAAGTTGGAGTGTCAAATTTCAAGTGTTGCTTCATGATCTTCTACTTCGCTTTTTTGGAATAAATATGATGTTATCAATAAAGACGCACTCACAAAGTGATCTAAATATTCCTTGAATACTCGGGCTCATCATATCCATGAAGGCACAGGAGAGCATTAGTCAATCCAAAGGGACACATGGACTAGAATTCATAATGCCCGCATCGGAAGTTCGGAAGCCGCCTGGAATGTCGTACGTCTCTAATATATTCACCCAGGATATCCTAACGTACAGATCAATCTTTGAAAAGAATTTGGCCTCCCTTGCAAATCGAGTCAAACAGTCATCAATACGCGGCAATGGATACTCTATTTTGATGGTGACATGATTCAACTCCCGATAATCAATACAAAGTCAGCATACTCCCATCTTTTTCTTCTTCATGTAATTGTAACAGAGCACCCTTCATGAGAAGTACTTGTGACAGATAATAGCCACGTCTAACAATTCCCCGAATTGGCCCTTTAACTCCTCAAGTTCAATAGAGCTATTCGACATGGGCTTGAAATAGGTTTCAGACCCAGTTCAAGGTCGATATAAAAATTCAATTTCACGCCCGTAGGCAGAAGTTCTTCAGAATACGTCAGAAATTTATTAACAATGTAAATATCGCTCAAAACTCGACGTATTTTGTTTAAATCAGGATACTTAGCTAAGAGTTTCGACATCCGCTTTTTCAATAAACGAATAGCTTTATGGGCTGAGATGACCGTGGATTGATTTTAATGGTTTCGTCGCTTGAATTCGCATAATAGGTTGATTAGAATATGAAAAGCCAATAACCTTTACGAAAACAATCAATTTTTAAAGACAAGTAGAAGTAACCAATCAATCCTTGTAATCACGCCAAATGCAAGTATTTTTAATGAAATAAGATCGATTGGGTAATGAGAAAATTTATTTGAACCAAACAAGACTTATAAATGCTGGATGTAATGTGTTGCCTTCCCAATCTGAGTTTCCAACGATAAGTCAAAGTCTAATTTCTCCGAGTCAAATTTAATCGATGAGCCGCAAGTAGGAGAAATAAAAGAATGGGTAGAATGCAGATCAAATAAAGTATGTATTTCATTAGAGTTTATGATAAGCTTACCCGTGATGACTCCTCATTCGGTTCCTCGCTTCCGGGAGGTCACAACAAACGCCTCCCCCTTGCCAACGGCTTGGATTTTCTGGATGGCTACTTTTGGTGCCTCCATCCTAGCCGAATTATGTTCTTCTAGAAATCCACAAAATCGAGCTGTTGACCTTTCTCTTCCATAATTATAACATGTTTGACTAAGATGGCGCTTTGATCGATAGTGTCCTCTCTCCGCATTCAAGCATACGATGGGTGGTCTTTTCTCCTTCCTTAACAACAACGCAGCGTCGGTGTCGACGTTTTCCATCATTGTTGAATCTCCTTTCGAAATGTCCATTCTATTGCTTTCAGCCCTGGATTATCACCGTTGGTAACCATATCCGGCCCAATTGATTCCTCCACGCTTGTTATCACCGCTCGATGACTACCTCACCGGTATTATAATTTTGTTCACCGCTTTCTTTTTAGATAAGGTTGACTCATTATCGCTTCCACTAATCGAGCCCTATTTACAACATCCAATACAAACAGCTTTGTAGAAATAAGATATCGACGATCTCCCGCTTCAAACCTCTTAAAAACATTCGCGTTTATTCTTCTCTTCATTATCCACCAAGGGACGAACCGTGATAACTCCGCAAATTTTGCCTCGTATCATGACACCTGGCCATATTGTTTTTATTCCAACTTGATAAACTCCACCTCCTTCATGTGCAAGAATACTCTCAGAAAGTATTTGTCGCCGAAATGCCTTCCGAACTTCTCCCAAGATATCTTCGCAAGACAGTCGAGACGCTTTTACTGATTCCCCACCAAGAATTCGCTCTCCCAAGCAACATAAAGGCGCAAGTGGAACCTTTTTGCCTCTCGAGCATCCCAAGACATCAAATATCTTGGTAATCTGCTTTTATCCATGCTTCCGCCTAAAAGTGGTTTTCCTTTCTCCTTCAAACTCGGTGGTCCCACCTCCTTGAATTGTTTAGCGACCGCCCGAGAGTTTTCCGTGTTTCACCCCACGCTTTTGGACAGAGTCGCCTCATTCGCCATTGCAGCAAATTCGCATAAAGCCTCTCGAACATTTTATCATTCATCATTTGGTCGGTTGTTGTCAGACGATGAGATTGCCGCCTCGACATGCACATTATCCTCGATTATCGAGCATGCAGAATCAACGACGTCAAGGCTCCATCATATTCTCAACATTCTCGATGTCATTTTTAGATACCGCCACAAAATAAAAGGTTAATCGACATGTAACAAATTATCCTTTATATTCGACTCAACCAATAAAATAAAGACATAAACTTAGTAGTCATACTAGATTAAGGTATTTCCGCCTCCCTCCTAGTACTATTCTCACATCTTAGCTGTGGATCATATCCTCAAGCTCGATACTAACCGGTGACGCTTCCCAAAATTAGGTATACATCACCCATTCGTGGGTAATCGATACATGGTATGTAATTTAAATACAACTTATTAATATAACTCGCTGGGTACAATACTTACATAAATCGTGAGTTTGAATACAAATATTGTCTACTAGATATTATACAAAACTCAAAAGGAGTCCCTCATTACAATTATTATCACACTATTTCACGTAATAGTGAGGACTACTAATGCTATCCTCTCGACCATTATCTGCTCCCTCGACTCGTCTCAACTATGTTCTCATTTCAAGAGAAACAAAGGAAAGAAAAGGGTGAGCTCAATCTAGCCCAAGAAGAAATATTATGACTAAGATAATGCAGTAATAAATTATCAATAGCCTTCAACAAGTTGTTAAACCGATAAAATATAATAAACATCAAGTTTAACTGGCAGCCGAACAAACAATCCATTAAAAGAGTCAAGTAGAAAATAAAATCTACTATCTTTTATGATTTAAAAGGTTTTCATCATCATATAGTTGAGACTCAACTTTTAATAAATATTCCACATCATCGAATCACCCCCGCATCTACTGCCAAGGATATTCTTTAGTATCATGCACAACAATTATTCACAAGACTACTACCAAGAATAGTTGTGTATTCATTAATGGTCATGATTATGTCAACAACTGTGCCCATCAATGCACTACTACTAATCGGAGGATTTTTATCACATCATTTGTAACATTACTAGCTATGCGATTACACCGAATAGCCTCTAATCATAATCATACCAAGTCCATCTACGCACAACAAAAAAAAATGCGTATGACTTTCAAAAAATATAAAAATGAGGATGATGACAATGATATAAGAATTCAATAAAAAGTTCAAGAATTAATTTATCCAAACCAATAACATCAAATCGCTAACACGATATCGCTGCTGTAGAGTAAAAATTCAATAATACTCGTAAGAATATTTCCATGAAAAAGATATCGATGAAACGTAAATATCAAGGATATTCCACTAATTTCATGGAGTATATAGAAGTCAAAGTTTTAACCAACCGAGTATAATAAAGAATGGAATAACAAAAGAATCACCACGATATGCTATAGATCAGACGCAAAAGTTATTCCAATGTAATAATAAATCATCTGAATCAGTCCTGCTGAAAACGCATAGCAGGTGATGTTCCAATGTAATAATAATAAAGATTAACTGTGTCGTGTAAAACACACGTATTGTGATGTTCCAACAGATAATAATAAAGATTTTAACCAGTCCTATGTAAAACACATGCATGTGATGTTCCAATGTAATAATAATAAAGAGCGAATTGTGTCCCAAAAACACGCATAAGATGTTCCATCAGTAATAATAGAAGAATGTCACCAAGTATAGTGGTAAACCACGTATACAAAGTTATTCCAATGTAATAATAAAGCAATCTGAATAACAATGCTTTTCTTCAAGCGAATAAGAAAGAATAACACCCCTTACATTTGGTAGAGATCAATCATCGTAAAGAAGCAAGAAGAACAAAATACTCTTCTTCTTTCTCTTATTCTCTCTATACTTTCTTTCTTCTCTAAAGCTTCGAATGAATTGCAGGAAAATAATGAAGCACCAGCCCTATTTATGGAAGATTTCTAGCTTAGCACCCCGCTACGTGAAAAGGCAAAGTGGCTCGAACGATCGGTGATGTGAAAAGAAAAGTGGTTCGATCGTAATGTGAAAACGACAAGTGGTTCGACGTCGAATGTGAAACGATAAGCTGGTTCGACGCATGTAACGTGAAACTGGTAAGGTTCGACGTCTGCAAAAGGTAATTACTATCGAAGGTTAGTAATTACTATTCGCTGCGGTAATTACTATCGACGAAGGTAATACTATCGATTTATAATATAACATGATTTAAGGTAATTACTTATTCACAAAGGTAATTACTATCGACGAAGAGATTTCTAGATGATGACATACGGCCCCCATAAAATAATCAAACTTACCACAAACGCCTTCATACGTACTCTTTATATACATTAAGATTGAATAAATATTACCACAAATC